>PVIR01032592.1:0-18525 GCA_004026965.1 Petromus typicus
CTCCTGCCTCTGCCTCCCGAGTGCTGGGATGACAGGCGTGAGCCACCACGCCCGGCACTGTGGTATGTGGTACTGGTTGCTGCTGGGTGTGGGTCTCCACACCCAGTATTGTTATGTGGTTACCGGGGAATCGAACCCGGGTCCTTGCGCTTGCGAGACAGGCGCCGGAACCACTGAGCTAACTCCCCGGCCCCCAAGAAATTCAGTTTTTAAACGTTAAAAAACAAAACAAAACAGAAATTGCTTTTGACCCAGCTAACCCCTTCTAAGTAGCTTCCCCAAAAAGTTAAAAATCACCATATTACAGGGATACATGCATACCCATGTTTAAAACATGGCAATTTGTCATAGACACATGTTGGAAACAGTGTATGTGTTCCTCAATAGATGAATGGATAAGGAAGATATAGTTTTTATACACAGCAGAGTACTGCTGTACCATGAAGGATAAACTTTAGCATTTATAGGAAAATGTATGTAATTTGATAATACATTATTGGTAAAATAAATCAGACACATGAGTGTAAATATCACATGGTTTCTCTTATATGAGAATGTATATTTTCATATATATTATATGAGATATTTGAGGTATATTCTCATATATATATACATGTATATGTACGTATATGGTGCATTACAGTTGTATCATGGCTTGTGTCTAGATCTTCCCTCAAACGTATGCAGTCATAAGTGTGGCCCTTTCGGAGGTGGCTGAATCTAGAGAGTGTGACACTGGAATTAATTCATAGTACAGTGCTAGGTTCAAGGGCACTTGGATTAAGGGTGAGATTCCTACCCTCCCTAAGTAGCTTGCATAAGATATAAGGCATAGAGAGAAGGTTATGGTGGTCCCTTGTTGCTTTACTACCTTCTACCCACCCTGAAGTATTTCTCTGTGATGTTTGTCTGCCACACCACCCTGCCTTGCAGCCATCTGATTATGGACTGAAACCTCTACAAGCTGTAGAGCTATATAAACCTTTTCTCCTTTAACTTTTGGTGTTGAATATTTTGTCTCAGTAATGAGAAAAATAGCCTATGCAAATTGCATCTATTTTCTCTCCCCCTCCCCCTCAAATCTTCTCTGTTCCCTTCTTTCCCTTCTCCTTCTCCTTCTCCTTCTCAGTGCTAGGGATGGAACTCAGAGCCTGTGTGTGCCAGGCAAGTGATCTACCAGAGCTAGGTAGATCTAGACTAGCTGGCCTACTAGCTGATCTACCAGAGCTAGGTAGATCTAGACTAGCTGGCCCAGTCCCTTGTATCTAGTTTCATGTATGATTATTTTGGACTGTCTCCTTTACAGAACTGTACGTTCCAGTGAAGAGATCTTGTCTGCTTTGTCTTCCTATTCAATGATCAGTATAGTATTTAAGAACAGTAAGTGTAGTGACTAATTTCATGTGCCAACTGTATTTGGTTGCCCAGATAATCAGTAAAACATTATCTTAGGGTATATCTGTGAGGGTATTTACAGAAAAGTCCAGCATTTGAATTGGAAGACTGTATAAAGAGGATAGTCCAGTGTGAGTGGATATCCTCTAATCTATTATGGGGCCAGATTTGGAGGAAGGGTAAATTCACTTTGAGCTGGGACTGTTGTCTCCTGACCCTGGACATTAGTGTTCTTGGCTCTTAGGACTTTGGACTCAGACTAGGACCTGACTGTTGACCTTCCTGGTTCTCAGGCCTTCAAACTTGAACTGAGCTATGCTACTGTTTTTCTGAGTTCTCCAGTTTACTGACAGCAGAGTGTGGGGTTTTCAGTCTCATGATTGTGTAGGCCAATTTCCATATCTCTCTCCAGAAATATATGTCAGGCAAGTGGTTAGAAATTAGTGGCCCTGAAGGACAAGATGCGGGGATCCAAAATAGCGTACTTTGCCAGTTACAGTTAAGTAAAGAGAAAGATTTCAATGTATATATATTTATAATCATTTACTAGGTCTCAGACCTAAAGCAAACCATAGACTACCATGACATTTTAAGTTCATATATTGTATACATTCCTTCCGGTATCTGGCTACTTCCTGTCTGTTTCCAAAACAAGTCACACATCGTTCCTGGGTGCCATGGCCTTCAGCCTACTGTATCAGAAATGGGAGCATTCTTTAAGATCTTCCTTCCTCAGCTAAGACCCGATTTAGATTCTTACATGATTAAGGCCCCTGAGGCAACACTGACCATTTGGAAGGAACAAGGAAAACATTTTCCTAAGAGAAATGTCAACACACATTTATACATACTGTAAATAAAACAATAATAACCATCACAGTTTCCCAACCCAGAAGTAAATTTTGCATACATAAAAATGTACACAGACTCACACTGGGGGCAGATGCTTTTGTGAGTGTGGTGACCTTCACACTTAAAGGCATCGTGGTCTCTGTATTTACTTTACAATACATGCTACCTGTACTTCTGTGTGGCTGCCTATGTGTCTTGACTAAATTATTTTGTCAAGGGCACAAAAGAATCTGAGACAAAGGAGTGAAGGGCAGGCCCCTTATTGCATTGTATTAGGACCTGGCTTCCTGGTAACATAGGTATATGCTTATATATGCGCATATGTACACAGATAGCAGTTGTTTTAGCTTATCTGGAGAACTCTTCCTACTATAAAAAAGAAGTTATGTACATATTGAACACATAAGTAAAGCTTATTTAGCCAGTTAAGCTAACTTGCCAATTTCTAAACAGCTATTAAGTGACTAACCCAAGATAAATTAAATCCAAGTAACAAAAGAACTCAAGCTCTAACCAAAAGAGTAGGCTGTTAGTCTTCTTGTCTGCAACTAAAGCGTGTCAGAGTCCATATAACAATTCCTAGGAAACTGGTCATCAGTTTTTCTCCTCCCCTCCTCTCTGTCCTTCTTCCTCATACCCTTTCTCTTTTTTTCTCCCAGTCTGGAAAGTTTATCAGTGGTCAACTTGTTCATCTTGCATGTTTTGTAAATAAGCAAATGGAAGCTGGATCAGTGAAAACGCCTATCCAAAGGCTATACTCAGTGGCAGATTTAATAGACAACTCTAGCTCTTGTGGTGGACATCATGCATTCTAACAAAATCAGTGGTGATCTAAATTATTTCAATCTTGTTTATCCAATATCTGTTCATTGTAACCAGATTAGTGCATCACTGATCTGGGAATATGATTCTTGCATTTCTATGTCAGTGGCTTCGCCTACACGGGAAAGAATTCTTTCTCAACATAATTTCTTCTTCCTCAAGCCCAGTCTGAGTGCTGACCTCTTCGCTCTGGACTTCCGTTGCTCACTGTTAACTCATACAGCAGCCTGCATCACTCATTTAGCACATAGCCGTACATTACCATGTGCAGTCAGCTCTTAACACCCGCAGGTTCTGCATCTGTGGATCCAGCCAATCATAGGTTGAAAATACTTGAAAAATGATTATTATCTGTACTGAATACATACAGACTTTTATTATTATTCCATAAATAATAAAATATAACTATTTAGAAAGTACATTTTACTATTATAAGTAATTTAGAGATGATTTAAAGTATATAAGAGATCTGCTCAAGTTAAGTGCAAATGTTATATTAGAAACTTGAGTATCATACATTTCAATATTTGTGGGGATTCGTGGAACCAGTTCCTCACAGACACTAGGTATGAGTATGATTCCAGTGAAGTGTGCTCAGATATTTCCTCTCTTCCTCAGACTCTTCCCTACCCATAGATCATCTATAACAGGAACTATCACACACACACACACACACACACACACACACGTCTTTTGTTTCCTTTTGACTCTTAGACAAGTACTAGACATATGGTAGATATTCAAATAATTCTTCTAGTGAATGATATAAACAACAAAAAATAAAATGGTAAACTCTGCCATCTTGTGGTTATTGGTTTTTAGTGTTGACATTTTTATTGCATTTTTTTCAGTGCTGAAATTTTTTAAAAAGTGACACAAAATAAGGAACTGATGTGATGATGGTAAAGTGGGGAAGATTTCTTTTTACCTTTGTTCTTTTGTACCAAAAGTGTGGGTACTGAAATATTTTATGTAAGAGAGAAAAGAAATGCTGGAAAATCAAAAGCTGAAGTAATGCACGTACTGAAGAACTGACATAGACGTAGGGAATATTGATTGGGTTTTTCAGGTGCGGTCTCTGCTTTGAACACATTCAAAAAAAGAAATTGCTCCAGCCTGTTCAACATGAATGTGACCAGAACTCTGACCCAGATGGCTGAGTTGTTTAAGAGAATCTACTAATAGACCTTTTATAATTATCATCTGGTGAGGAGAATTGCTGCCTCTGAGTTAACAGTCTCATGGAATCCAGTCTTAGTTTTGTTGAGAAACATTGTGTCTCAGTTTTCCAATCAATTTGCTGCCAGTGCTATTATGAGACTCCATGAGACTATAGGCGTGAGGTTCTAAGATTTTTTAAAGTGATATACATGTATAGTATTTCCATAAAAGAAAAATAAATATACTTTCTAATTACTGAGCATTTATAAAGTGGCTTTGGGCCCAGCATCTGTGTTCGGTCTCATGGCAACCATGGGAGGGAGGCACACCGGCATTATTATAAGCAGCCAAGTCAGACAGAAGTCGTGCAGGCAGGCAGATAAGTTAGGCCCTTGAGAGAGTCTGGGCAAAGGTGAAACACATCACAGGTGTAGCCAGAGACGCATCTGCTGGAGATTAGGCCTCAAGATAAAGACGAGATGACAAACACTGGGCTTAATGAAGTCTAGATAGACTCAGTCACCCGAGTGGGTGACCAGAGACCTCTGGGCCTGTCCTTTCCTAGAAGTCTTTTTTCTTTCCTTGCACATTCATTTCATGACTTGTTTCCCAATTGCACCACTATTACCTAGGGGGCTATACTTGTAACCTTGTTGGTTAATCCCAGCTGTGACTGATGCTGTACCCACCTGGGTTTTGCTCTGTAGAACTCTTTTCGTAACATATTGCCGGGTGCTACCCATTCAGGAGCCCTCCTGTCGCTCACGAGCTTTCCTATCAACAAATATCTTCCTACTCTTAACCTTATTCTTCAATTTTTACAGAACACAAGCTTGGCATATCAGTCATCTGACAGATTGGGAGATGGAATATTTCATATCTTACCTTCTCTAATATCCAGTATTATTATCACCTACAATTTACAAATGAAACTCAGGCACTGAGTTTCACATTCACTGAGAATTCACATTCTCAGGCACTTCTTGCATGATGAGATCTGCTGCATCACCAGGCATACTGACAAGTGCTTTCATATGTATCAAGAAGTTAAATTCATTGTCTAAGAGCACATAGCCAGTACGTGGCTGAGTTTGGACTTCAACTCAGATCACCTGACTTTGAGAACTTGTGCTCTAACAGTAATTTCTTTTTTAAAAATCTGCACACATAGCTTTATTTAGACTGAGAGTTGGAGAATGTGAAGGGCCTGATATAGTATATTGAGCTGTGAAATAGGGACTCGCTTCTTAAAGGGCAGTCAGAGCTCATCAACCAAATGGACTCTACTTCCCAGAAGCCTTGCAGTTAATATAATCAATAAAAGGTCTGCTGAGGCCTGCTGGGAAATATATTT
Organism: Petromus typicus; assembly: GCA_004026965.1. Classification (NCBI taxonomy): domain Eukaryota; kingdom Metazoa; phylum Chordata; class Mammalia; order Rodentia; family Petromuridae; genus Petromus; species Petromus typicus. The sequence continues at coordinate 5,585 of PVIR01032592.1, forward strand.
GTCACTGGATTGCCCCAGTGTGCTGCTTTTACAAAAAAAGTACAGGTTTTTCATCAAAATGAAATCTCTACACCTCCAACCATAAGTATTACAAAAAGACATGAAAAATGATCATGCTTTACATATTGTAAACTTTTCTTCAGCATATAGATCAGAGGTAGGCTTGCTACTTCATTTTTTCTAGTCTCACACATGCCTTTACATCACTCCAGTCCTCCTGGGAGCTGTTTGTGTGTGATTGTCCTCTTTTGTATTTTTTTTTTTTTTGAAACAGGGCCTCACTCTTTGTAGTTCAGGCAGACCCTGAGCTCAGCCTTGAACTCTCAGCAGTCCTCCTGCCTCTGCCTCCCCACTGCTGGGATTACAGATGTGAGTCACCATGCCCGGCACTGTGGTGTGTGGTTCTGATTGCTGGTGGGTGTGAGTCTCCACGCCCAGCATTGTTGTACGTGGTAACTGGGGATTGAACCCCCGCCCTTGCCCTTGCAAAGCAGGCACCGAAATAGTTGAGCTAAATCCCCGACTCTGATTGTCCTCTTTTGTGGAATGAAATACTTTGTTTAAAAATCTTTCAAGCTCCCATGAGCAGTTGCACCTAGAAGCACTTGCTATAGGCTCCGAGCCAATGTTCTACTTAATGCAGTGGTCCTTAGCCCTGCTCATACATTCATAATCACCTGGAAAGCTAGAAAAATATTGCTCGCATTTTAGTCCCAGGACAGAGAATTAATCCAGAATTTCTGAGGGCAGAACCCAGGAACATATTTTTTCTTTTTAATTTTTTTAAATTAAAAAAAATCTTTATTGGTACATTATGAATACACATGATAATCACATTCAACATTAAGAGTTTGTGCCAGAATATGACATGACTTGATTCTCATTTTTTCCCTTTTCCTCTCGCCCTACCTCCCCCCACCCCCTACATACACAATCTTTGTTTTTTTTTCTCTTTATTACCACATTTGTTTTCCCCTCGTTATTTACCCTTACACTCCTTCCTTTTAAATATTTTCTACTTCACAATATCAGCTATACATACTATGACTCATTTACAATTTCATATTTTTTTAAGGTTTTTTGAGACAGGGTCTCGCTTTATGGTTCAGGCTGGCCCTGAGCTAAGCTTCAAACTGACATCACAGCAATCCTCCTGCCTCTGCCTCCCGAGTGCTGGGATTACAGGCGTGAGCCACCACACTTGGCACTGTGGTATGTGGTACTGTTTGCTGCTGGGGTGAGTCTCCACACCCAGTATTGTTATGTGGTTACCGGAGAATCAAACCCGGGTCCTTGCACTTGCAAGACAGGCACCGGAACCACTGAGCTATATCCCCGGCCCTACAACTTCATATTCTTATACCAAAGAAAAGATATGATATTTACACATCTGTGACTTATTTCGCTTATGAGGACGTCCTCAAAATACATCCATTTGAGTATGAATGACTCAAACTTGTCATTTTTAATGGCAGAGTAATACTCCATTCTATAAAACAACCACATCTTCTTTATCCAGTCTCCAGTTGATGGACATTTGGGTTGTTTCCAAGACTTAGCAAACACAAACTGAGCTGCTATAAAGATGGGTGCACATATGTTGCTGTGAAATGACTCTTTCAATTCCTTTGTGTATATGCCTAGCAGAGCAATGGCCAGGTCAAATGGGACCTCCAATCCTAGTTTTTTGAACAAAACCTCTATAGCACAGGAATTGGCAGAAGAAGTCAACAAATGAGACCTCATTCTTTTAAAAAAGCTTCTGCACAGCAAAGGAAACCACCAACAGAGCAAAAAGGCAACCAATAATGTGCGAAAAAATCTTTACCAGCTGTTCCTCAGACAAAGGGCTACTATCTAGAATATATAAAGAGCTCAAAAAAGTCAGCTCACCCAAATTTAAAGACCCAATTCAAAAATGGGTATCTGAAATGAACAGATACTTTTCAGAGGAAGAAGTAAGAGCAGCTAAGAAGCATATGAGGAAATGCTCAACGTTATTAGTCATTCGAGAGATGCAGATGAAAACAACACTGAGATTTCATCTCACTCCACATAGAATGGCTGCCATTTCAGAATTAGCCAGCAACAAATGTTGGCGAGGCTGCAGAGAAAAGGGAACCCTTCTCTACTGCTGGTGGGAATGTAGACTTGTACAACATTTTTTTTTAAAAGTTTATCCTACTGTGTAATCAGTTAAGCGTAGAGCTGTCTACCATCACACATGTAGCCATTTGCCGTACAGCTGCCGTATGTGCTGCTTGGCTGTAGGTTAGAGTTCACTCTTCCACAGGAAAATGCACCATTGTTTGCGTTGCCTGTCATCTGACCTCTCCAAGTCAGTGTAGTCGTATGGTGATCTTCCATTTGTTGCCTGCATTAGTAATATACATTTTCTGGTCGGGCTAGTTGTCTCCATATTGTCTGAATCTATGGAAGTGTGGTAAATCAACCCAACAGCTGCCAAAGCACCGTTGCTTAGGGACTGTTGGCTTGGTATGGGGACAGACCTATATCAATTAGACAGCAAGTCAATTCTCTTTACATATTATGACAAAATATGCTTCATATTATGAAGTTTAAAGTGTCAGCACCACATGAGCCCAAATTTCACCTAAACGCTGGGAAGAATGGGCAGGGCTTATAGAAGGATTCCAATTCATAAATGTAGATAAAAAATATACTACTAGGCATATACCATAATTGTTGTGGCAAGATTGACATTAAAAATCAGTGGGAGAGCTGGGTGTGATGGTGCACACTTGTAATTCCAGCACTCAGGAGACTGAGACAGGAAGATTGCTGTGATTTCAAGGCCAGCCTGGGTTACATAGTGAGTTTAGGGTCAGTCTGAACTATAAAGTGAGATTCTGTCTCAAAAATGAAAATATGGAAAAAGTATAGACATTTCTCCAGCTTTGGAGACGAGATGGTGTTTGAGGTGGGCTATTTTTAGGGGTCACCTTGACTAAAGAATACTCCTTCACCCAAGGGTATTCCACCCCAGTGACTAAAGAATGTAGTGGTAAAGGCCCAGGCCACCTAACCAGTCAGTCTCATTTCAGAGCCTCCATGGGCATGGCTGAGGCCTTCACTGGGGAGGCCTCAGGGCTTCACTCTTCTCCCTCTGCTCAATCCTCTTTCCTTCACTTTCTTTCCACAAAAGTTGAGCTCAGGGGGTAAGCCCTTGATTCATATTCTGCGCACTCGTCTCCCTCTCAAAATCTGTTCCTGGAGAGTCTGTCTCTGTTACTGTCAGTGCCAGGAAGTGGTCTGAGGAAGCATGTGCTATGATGAGATTTTGGACGTGACTACTTCTCTGTGTGACTGATATTGAGGACCTCATTACTGGTAGTAGACGGTGCATGGGTATTCCTAGATGCAAGTAGAAGTACAATGAAAACATTTTATAGTAGAAGATAATACCTCAGCTCTTGGGGTATATAAAGCAATTGAGGACTGCAGAGAGAATAGTAATTATTTTTCATTTTTTAAATAATTAGGTCTCACTACTTTGCCCAGACTGGCCCTGAACTCCAGGGCTCATGTAATCCTACTCCTCAGCCTCCCAAGTAGCTGGGAATATCAGTGTGTACTGTGGGAATATCAGTGCACCTGGCTTGAGTAATTGTAAAACAATGAAAGTTGTAACTATTCTGATATTTGATTAACACTCAAAAATAATAAAAAGCTGAAAGTGATTAGTTGGAATTTGAAATTGAAAGTAAAAGAACTTGTAGCAAGAGGAAACTTGAAGCTAAGAAACAGGCCTAGGACTGAATCATAACAGTAGTCAAGCTCCAAAGGTGGTTAAAATCTTAAGTAGGGCAGGTCTGCTATGCCAAGGTCGAGACTAGTTGGGAAAGAATGGGACCCTGGACCATGGGATAGGACTTCGGGACTCAAAAGCCTTGAATTGTCTGAAGTCCAGGGAAGTGGTCTGCTCCTCCCTATTAAGAAGAGGAAGGCTCTATTCACTTGCAGACAGCAACGGGCTTCTCCCTTACAATATAACATACACCTGCAGCCCTCCTCCCAGATAGTAGTTCATTGACTACAGTTAAGTCACAGTGTAACAATACTCTAGTGAAACTGTAGTATTTTATCAACATGTACCAGCAGGAGAAGTACTGCACTAACAGACGTGGGGTACAAACTTGGATAAAAGATAGTTTATAAATATAGGAATACCCTACATACGTATGGAATTTAACAGCCTGGCAAAATTCTGGAAGGTGGTGCAAATACACAGCTCGATTAATCCTAGAAACAGAAATATGTTAGCGAACTGTTACAGTTTAGATCTAAAATGTTCCCCAAAAGTCTCATGGGTTCAGGTTTTTTTTTCAGTACTGGGGATCAAACTCATAACCTTGCCCTTGCTAGGCAGGGTCACTGTCGATGACCTACATCCCTCGCACAAGGTGGGGCTTTTGGAAGGTGACTTGATCATGGGGGATTAATCTATTGATGAGTTCCTAGCTGTATATATTGTTAGGAGGGGGGCCTGGTTGGAGGTGGTCACTAGGAGGATGACCCCGAAGGGCATTCTCTTGTCCCTGGCTCCTCCTCCTCTCCCTCTCCTTCCTGAGTGCTGTGGGTTGGGCAGCTTCCTCCACCCAGGCTCTTCCATTACGGTCTTTCTGCCAGCTAAGCAGGGCCTGAATCTTCTGAAGCCACGAATCACAATAAACTTTTTTTCATGTAAATTGTGTTAGGTATTTTGGTCCTATGATAGGACAGCTGATTAACTCACTGACATTGCACGTGATGATTCTGAATTGTTAGTGAATTAGAAGGCCCAGGGGAGTGGCCATCCTGGAGTGGACATGTGAGGCCAGAAGTTTCACTAGAGTATAATGCTACAGGGAAGGGTTCAGGGAACATATTATTCATCCAGACCACAATGAATATGCTGGTGATAGAGACAACAATGTCGCTAAATTCAGTGTGGCTTTGCCTTGCAGGTTAGGGTAGGTCACAGGAGAGGAAATTGTAGAGCTGGGCAAATAACTAGCAGCCTCCTGAGTACAGTATTACGGCTGTCTGCCACCACACTTGGCCTGGAACTTGCTTGCCTTACAGTGAGATTAAGAAGAAATGATATATTATCATCTACCCAATTTCTTTAGATACTAGGGACTGGATGTATAGCTCAGTGGGAAAGTTGCTTTTGTAGCATGTGTGAGACCCTCGGTTTGATCCTCAGCATTGCAACAACAAAACAAAATACAGAATTTTGCATGAAAGAAGCTTTGAATTTTAAGACTTGAAGGATGTGGATGGCTTGAATAGGTAAAGTTAGAAATATAGAGCTTGGGCAAAAACTTTGAGATAGAAATGTGATAAAGAAGAGGAGATAGGGCCGGGGAGTTAGCTCAGTGGTTCCGGCGCCTGTCTTGCAAGCGCAAGGGCCCGGGTTCGATTCCCCGGTAACCACATAACAATACTGGGTGTGGAGATCCACACCCAGCAGTAACCAGTACCACATACCACAGTGCCGGGCGTGGTGGCTCACGCCTGTCATCCCAGCACTCGGGAGGCAGAGGCAGGAGGATTGCTGTGAGTTCCAGGTTGAGCTTAGGGCCAGCCTGAGCTACAAAAGCGGGACCCTGTCTCAAAAAAAAAAAAAAAAAAATTGACCAGTTGAAATGACACCTACCTGAGCGACACTCAGACTAATCATTGTGTAAACAAACATGCTGTCCAAATGACACTCAAGCTAAACTGCTAAGTGGTTGATAACTACTATAAGCAAAAAATAAGAAGGTGCCAGAAAATAAGCACTAGAGAGATTTTTCCTAATACAGAAGCTTAGAGAAGGTTCCCTAAGGAAATGGTACTGAGGTTGGGGCCTGAAGAAAAGCTAGTCAAGTGAAGAGAAAAGGACCGAGTTTTAAAGACACTGGAATAGTTTATGCAAATGTAGTCAGTGCTCTTCATCTAAGAATCCAACCAGCCATGAATAAAAAATTAAGAGTGTACGGAACATATGCAGGCTTTTTTCAACAATATGGTCTAACAACTATTTGCACAGAATTTATGTTGTATTAGGTAGTATAAACCTGCTAGAAATGATTAAGCATTTTGAAGAAGATGTGTATAGGTTATGTGTGAGTATATATCACTATATATCACTTTACATACACTATCCAAGGGGACTCCTTGAATCTGCCCAGCAGTGCCCAGTGGACCACTATGCTTCAAAGCAGGCTTTTCACTTGGGAGGCAGAGGCAGAATGATTGCTGTGAGTTCGAGGCTGGCCTGGGCTACCTAGTGATCTCAGGACCAGCCTAAACTACAAAAGTGAGACCCTGTCTCAAAAAACTAAAAATCAAGACAAAGCAAAAAAGCCAGACTGCTCCCAGCACAGATCCGTATAAGTCAAGTGGCTGTGATTAAAGCGGAGGGAGAATGGCCGATGAGGGCTAAGAAAGCCCAGGCCTGCAGCATGTTGGATGTTATTGAGAGGACTTTGGATCTTCAGGGAGGTGAGGCATCAAATATAATTTTACTTGAACTTTTACTGCAGCCATCGTGTAGTGAGTTGAACTGTTGTCCAACCGTTATCATTGTGAATGTTTCTTTGTGGTAAAGTAGCTAATTGTTTTCTGTAAAAATAATGATGGAAGCACAAACTTCTGACTGTGATGGACAGTGTGCCTTTCATGACATATAATCTGTTGAGGTTAAAACACCACTTTAGGCTGAGTGTGGTGGTGGATGGCTGTTATCCTAGTACTCTGGGAAGCTGGCACAGGAGGATCAGAATTTTGGGCCCAGCTTGGTCAACCTAACAACTTGGTGAGACCCAGTCTTAAAAGAAAATTTTTAAAAAGTTTGAGAATGTAGCTCACCATGAAGCACGGGGTTCAATCCCTAGTACTGCTGAATGAACTACATCCCTAACCCTTTTTATTCTAAGACAAGGTCTCACTAAGTCTCTAAATGACAAACAAAATGAAACAATCTCCACTCTTCCCTGGCTTATTAGCTGTATTGAAACCAATGGGAGAGGAGAATACATTTTCCTATATGCCATTATAGCTGCACAGCTACTGCCCTGGCCCAGACTCTCATTATTCATGCGGTGGCCTTTCTGCACTTCTTCCGAGTCTTCACACATTACATAATGGTCATCATCTTCTTTTCTACTGCCTTTAAATCTGTCTGGTCCAGCACTGTGTCACCCTGTCACTCAAAAAAACCCTAATGGTTTGCCCATTGTCCACAGCAGGGTTTGCAAATTGCAGCACATGACTAGTCACATTTATGTATTACTTCTGTATACATACAGCATCTGTGGAAGGATATGCAAAGAATTGCTAACACCGATTGCCTTTACTTCTGGGGCAGTTGTAAGAGAGAGATTTTTCATTATATAATCTTTAGTACCTTTTGAAATCTGTGGTATTATTCTCTGTAAAATTGAAGACTGGTTTAAAGTTGGAGTGGTGGCCCATGCCTATACCCCCAGTACTCTGGGAGGCTGAGGCAGAATAATCATAAGTTTAAACTTAGCCTGAGCAATTTAGAGACTTAGTGAGACCTTGTCTTGGAACAAAAAGGGTTAGGGATGTAGTTCATTGAAAATGCCCTTGGTTCAAACTCTACTACTTAAAACAAAAAGTAGTGTAGTCTACTTCATGAGTTTCTTAACTTGCTAGGGCTGCCAGAACTAAATACCACAGACTGAAACAGAACTTAATGCTCTCACAGTTCTGGAGCCCAGAAGTCCACAATCTAGACATCAGCAAAACTGACTTCTTCTGATATTAATTTGTCACCTTTAACCATATAAACAGGATTTATAGTAATATCACCAATTTAAAACAAACTAGAAAATCATATATAGTAAATATCTCCTCAATGAGATGATTATCCTCAGGGGAGACAAGTTAAAAGGACTAAGAGAAAAATAGAGCAGTAGAAGAAGAGAAAGTGATGAGATGCAAGGCTGGAAGACAGGAAGATTATACAAGCTTTGGGAGCTGGTGAAGAAGACGGGAAAGAAAGAAGGCAGAAACAGAAATAAGGACAACACAAAACAAATAAAAAACAATAAAGCAGAAACAATGTTCTCACTCATATAGATACAAGAAGAAATTCAAGGATAAGAGAAAAATATATAACAAAAATAAAAATAATACAAACCAAACAAAGGAAGGATAGTAAAAAAAAAAAAAAAAAAATCAGGGTGTGTCTCTGCTGCCAGTGGTTGACAGGGGACAGATAGAGCCCAGATTTATGTTGATTGAGCCCAGCAAAACACTAGTAGAATTGTGGTAGATAAACCTAGAAAACAGTGGTAGATAAACCTAGAAAACCTGGGCCTTGACTTCCCCTGAGGTTCAGGCTGCTTCTGGCTGTGAATCTGGGTCCTTAGTTTTTCAGCCTGCAGTACTTTGAGTGCCTCCTGCTAGCTTGAACTTCACTTCCTGCCGGCTTGGACTTGGCTCTGTGACTTACTGCCAGGTTGAACTTCGTTGTGGCAGACTGTGCAACTTGATCTGCTAGATGGGGGCAACCCTGCAGCTATTGTCAATTCTGAGTTCTGACTGCAGTTAGCCCATTCCCCAAATGGCGACTGGCTAATAGCCCTCTCCTGGAGGATGTCTGAACTTGAATAACTCACCAACCACTGCAGTCCATGGCATCAATTGCTCTATTCCACTGGTGCATTTTGTGTGTGTGTGGAGAGCCCTTTCTTTGGAGTAGTCACTGTGCAGAGCTCTGCAGGTTCAAGCTATCCCTCCTACTGTGTGAACTGGAGCTGAGGGAGAAAGTGCTGCTTGTTACCTCCTGCCTTCGTGTTGTAGTCTGTTTCTTCGCTCTCGCTATGGGCTCTAATTCTCATTTCAGATACTAGTTGGGTCCCAGGGATTCACTTCCCTCCCTCTTCTCCTCCTCACATTGCCATAGTCCAGCATCTACATCCCAAATATCAGGGAGGCTATTCCTCTGCCCTTCACTCTTCTGCCATCTCCGGAAAGCCTCTGCAAATCTGAGTCTAACCAAAATCCTCTTACATCAAATTATAGAAACTGCACCATGTTCAAAATATGGCCTATATTCATTAGTGGTTTTTTCCTAAATGCTATCACATTGATGATTAGGTCTCAGCAAATGAGTTTTTGGAGTGAGGGGTAGAGCTGAAGGCAGTATGCAGGCCAAACATCTGTTCTACTGAGGTAGCATTCCATGTTCCTCATCGCTGCTTTTAAATTCTAGTGGTATTAGATCCACCCAGGCCTTGTTATTTGATGGGCTAACAAGGAAATATATGTTACTATATCATATATAACCATTTTTATAATTACGTATAAATATATTTTTTTCCTTCTATAGTCCATTGTGTTTTATTTCATGCATTTTAAAGTATTATCGTCAAAAGAAATCCAAATGTTTCACCAAACTGTTAAAGAAATCCAAGGCTCAAGAAATGTTAAGAATGCAGGCTTAGACAGTTTGGTTTGTAATACATTAGAATTCCTTATTCTAACTTCGATTTGCTTTTTCCTTCGCACCATCTCCACTGTTGTTTATTGCTTGTTTTTGGCTTACTGCACAGAAAAGCAGCACCTCTCCTCCAGATCCTGTGTGCAGTGCTCACTTCTCAGAGCCTGCCCTTTATTCTGTCTGCAGAAAAAGGCGCTGGGAACCTTTGCCAGCAACTCCGGAGAATGGATTCAGGCAGCTACCACTTCCTAGCTGCAGTAGGGCCTGATGGATGACTTTAATATATTTTAGATTTATACTGCTAGAGTAATTCTTATAATTTAGTTTCATATAATAATCTATTTTAGCTCCTGAATTCTGGATAAATAATCTTTGACTTCTGTGGGAGTTTTGCAAGCCTAGCCCTGCCCTTGGCATTATAAATGAAGAAGCTAGTTGAATTTTATTCTCCACATTTCCTTTTATCAGTGTTCTCCTCCTTTCTTTTTTATACCTTCTTTGCCTTCTTTTTCTTTGCACTCAAAGACAGTTTCACTTTTTCCTAGCCCCAAACTCTGCTAATAACAATAAATATGTCTATTGGCTTTACAGTCTGATTAACCCTGTACTAAATTTACTAGTGTAAGTGTCAGCTATAGGAGCACTGCCTGGGTTAAAAAAAAATGGCTGAGTCAATTTTATTGTAAGTGTTCTGCACAGAGGTTTTATCTTGCTCTTTGCCTCAGCTTCACGCAGCCATCCCTGTTTTACCTATCTGCTGCCTCTCAGTTTTAGGATTCTTGCCCATCCCGGACACCTGGCTTGGTCCTTCTGAAAGTTCCATTTTCCATATTCAACTGTTACGTAATAGACAATTGTTCGTTTCCATTTCTCGGGTCCTTGCCTACAGTGAAGTATCTAGGTTCTCTTATTATTCTAAGGGATGCTACTGTTTTTACAGATCATTTGCAAAGGAAAAAAGATTGACATGCTCTGATTCTTCCTTTCTCAGGTTAACAGCTTCTGTCACTCTCACAGGTAACTTCTCTCCTTAAAAGGGAAAATTCTTAAAATAATCTGTTAATGGTGGTTTATAATGCCAAAATACCTCAACATTTCTGTTATTTTCAGGCCTTTAAATGTAAATTCAGGCATGAGAATCCTATCAAAATCAGACAGTTGAGGATTAATTCAGGCCCACCCTAACTTTCTTCATATGCTTTCCTTTTCTTCTGCAACTTTTGTGTTCATATCTTAGTTCTACATTCCTGCTGGCCCTTCAGACTTGGCAATTTTTGTTTGAGGAGCTGTATCAACTTGCATCTTTGTATAGTGTGGACTCCACTATTAGAATATTCTCCTTGTCTTCGTATATTATAACTCTGGACAAAAACACCTTGGCTCCACCCAGTCCTTGGAATATCCTCTGTCCTAGCCTGAGATAAATGCTGAACTCATTTGCTTTCTGTGGCTGCCAGTGATCTCCTGTGTGGAGTTGTGGATTACGCATCCTACCCTATAATGCAGCAGTCAATGAGGATGTGACAAAGACTGAACCAGTACATTGAACCACTAGCATTCTTGTGGAAAAGGATGGAATTGTTGATAATGTCTTATTTATATGATATAAACTGCCATTTAAGTCATTTTAAGTGGACAAGTTAGAGGAATTAATTAAATTCACAAAGTTTTGCAATGACAAATATTATTTATAATTTTTAAATCATCCCAAAGAGAAATTCTGAACCATCAAGCAATAAATCCCTCTTTTCCATTTCTCCCAGTTTAGATTCTACTTATTTTCTGTCTCTAGAAATTTGTCTGTTCAAGATCATTTATATAGTAAAGTCATATGGTATTTGTCCTTTTATGTCCAGCATATTTGTGTCATGCCAGTATATTTTTAAGATTCATCCATATTGAACCATGTATCAATATGTAATTCATTTTTCATGGATGAAAAATATTGAGCATATATATTGTATTTTGTTTATTCACTCACTTGTTGATGGGTACTTGGGTTGATACCATGCCTTGACTATTGTGAATAATATTGCTGTGAACATGGAAAGATAAGTATTTATGTTTTTAGTATCACTTCTCTTGGCTACATACTCAAAAAAATCATTGGATCACGTGGACATACTAAAAAAAGGGATCATTGGATCTATGTTTAACTTTTAGAGGAAGTGCCAAACTGCTTTCACCATGGTTGCACCATTTTACATTCCTACTAGAGTGTGGAAATATCTTAATTTCTCCATAGCCTCATCATTTGTTATTTTCTGATTTTTAAAAATTATAGGCATCTTAGTAGGAGTGAAGTTTCTTTGTGATTTTGTTTTATATTTCCATAATGACTAATTGTATGGACATCTTTTTATGTGCTTATTTGCCATGGATATATCTAATTTGGCAAAATGTCCACTCTAGTTCTATGCCATTTTCCCTAGCTATTATGTCTTTTTAAAAATTATACATGATAGCTATATGTATTTTGGGGTAGGGTATGATGTTCAGCACACATATATGATGTGCAAACTTCTCTCTTCTGTTCCCTATAAAATACGTGATAGATTGTTGTAAATTCTAGTCACCCTATTGTGTAAAACGTTAGAACTTATTCGTACTTGATGACTGTAATTTGATTGTCAAATCTCCCTCTACCCCATATTCTTCCTAGCTTCTAGTGAACACTATTCTACTCTGCACTTTTGTGAAATCAACTTTTTAAGCTTCTGCATATGAATGAGAACATGTAATATTTGTCTTTTTGTGCCTCTTTTACCTGCTGGAAAAGTGGATTGTTTGTCTTCTTATTGCTGAGTTCTAGAAATTTGTATGGTTTCTATCTAGATATCACCCCAAAGCATCATGTGCTTATAGGTAGAGTTTATGGAGTGACTGGATCATGGATGTAGGATATTGGATTAGTTCACTGACTGGTTTAGTATAGTTCTGGGTGTGGATCATGGATTTACTAACTAAATAACTAACTACTAAGCACCAACTAACAGGCTTGTAGCCTAGATGGAATAAAAAGGGAAAGAATAAAGAAGTCTTGCTGCTTCTTGCTTGCCATAACTATTTCTCCTCTGCCGTACCCTTCTGCTATACTGCCATGCCCTGCCTTAGAGCAAGCCAGCTATAGACTGAAAAATCTACAAATTGTAAGCCAACACAAAACTTTCTCCTTTAACATATGGGTGTCAGGTTTTTTTTTTTTTTAATGATCTTTAAATTCAAATCTTTATTGGTACATTATGAATACACATCATCATTGCATTTAACATTGAGAGTTTGTACCAGAATATGACATGACTAGATTCTCATTTTTTACCCTTCCCCCCCACCCTACAACCCCCACTCCCTATAGACATAAGCTTTGTTTCCTTTTTTCTTTATTGCTATCACATTCTTTTCCCCTTCATTATTTACCCCTACACACTCTTTTCTTTTAATATTTTCTTTTCCTTTTTTTTTTTTTTTTTAGGTTTTTGGA
>PVIR01032593.1:0-18532 GCA_004026965.1 Petromus typicus
GGGGGAGATTGAACCCGGGACCTTGCACTTGCTAGACAGGCGCTGGAACCACTGAGCTAAATTCCTAGCCCTGGAGACTAATGATTTAAGGATTTCAAAAGGACAAAATATCAACTTCTGTCTTCACCTATATGCTACAGCCATGTAACTAAATTTTACATCTACTAGATGTAAACTTTACTAGATATAGATTTTACTCTACTAGATTGTTACTATTTTTATTCAATTATCTTCTAAAGAGATTTCAATAACTTTTTCAAAATCTATTAGTTACCCGTGTGTTCATCATTTTTGGTATTTATGATTATGTTTAGTACCACTTTCCCAATCTCTTGATGTCTTGTCTTGAAACCTAGTTTTTTCTTTTCCCCTATGTTGTTGTTTCAATTAGAATGGCACTGTAACATGCAGGCTTCATTATTACTTCTTGGAACCAAACTTTAAATTTTCAAGTATTAGTGTTCTATCAAAGAATAGCCATGATTACCTGAAAAGAATATGGTACATTCCTATCATCAGCATTCACCCACTCAGATGAAGTGCAGCAGTCACTTGTGACATAAATTAGAAAACAATGCTTGAGTTAGAAAGTTAAGAAATCTTTGGGCTACTCATTCAACTTCTGGCACAAATGACTCAAATGCTTTAATATTGCTGTATAGACAATTTCCATACATCACTTGTTACAAACTGTTTCCATAAATGACAGTATAATCAACACTGAAACTTAGCCTGGTGTGGGACACAAGCCTAATCCCAACACTTTGAGAGACAGGAGGACGCCAAGTTTGGGCTCAGCCCAAGCAACATAGCAAGATGCTATCTCAAATTAGAAAAATGAAAGCTCTGCTCAGTATACAGGTTCTAGGTCCATGGTTCAGTAGTCTTCCTGTCCATCAGAACTCAAGGGTTCTTCTCATACTGGTATTGACCCCAAATAGTAAACTCCTAGCCCTGTGACTCTGAAGGCTCCCTCTAAACCAGTGCAGTTTCACATCACTCACAGCTTTCGCCTTTGTCTACAGGAATGTAATCAAGGAAAAGCTCCTTTCAAGGACCTGTGAGAAAACCATGGTAGTGACAGGCAGCTTAGGCACAGGTTGCCTGCCTGGACTGCTCACATCCAGGCCGTAGGCAGAACCACAATCTCTGTATGGGCTTTGGAGTCACAGCCATCCTGCTGTGCATAGTGCTTAGCTGTATGCACTGTGAAGACTCAACTGCGAGCCTTTGAAAACTATAGAGGTACTCCAAAATTCAGCTGAGACTTATTCCCTGCTGTCTAACAGCCATGAATTGGCTAAATGTGCAATCATATTTTTCAGAAATCTTGGATTTTAGCTCAGTTCAGGTGCTGCATACTTCTACTTGTGCGGTACATTCTCTAGTCCTGATTTAATAAACTTTAATCTGCACTTTTTAAAAAAATTACAGTCCTTGGTATTATACTGAGTTCAAACTTCAGCTTTATTTCTAATTGTGTAATTTTGAGAAAGTCATTGTACAATGGGAGTAAAAGTGTTCATCTGTATAGTTGTTTGGAAAAGTAAATGAGTTCAATATATAAAGTGCCAAAAAGCCATTTTTTTTTTTTTTCAGTACCAAGGATCGAACTCTGGCCCTTGTGCTTTCAAGGCAGCTGTGGTACCATTTGAGCCAAATCCCCAGCCTCCTTAAAACCATTTCTAGTAAATAACACATTTACCAGTGTTGGGTTTTATTATCCAATGGACTTTTAAAAGGGTGAAACTGAAGACACGAGTTCTAAAATATAAGATAGATATTGTGAAATAGAAAATATTCAAAGGGAAAAAGAGGGTAGGGATAAGTAAAGAATGGTAAGAAAACATTTGATGTTTAAAAATACCCCAAAGCTTCTATAGAGAGAGAGCAGGGAGCTGTAGGGTGGGCAGGGGAATGGGAAAAAAATGAGAATTAAGTCATGTCATGCACTAGTATAAATCCTCAATGTCGATTGTGAGCATATGTATATAAAATGTACAAATAAAATCAATTGAAAAAAGGGGATACACCTGCACTCAATCCTGACATGCACTTTAAAAAGGTACAAAAACAAATTTGGTATTTTGTGTTTGAATACCACAAGTGGTTATGACTACACTGGCAATAGTAATTGAAAACCACTGTCAGATTTTAAATAAATTATCATTTACATAACTCAGTGTTAAACTACATTTAAATTGTTGCTAGAAACATTTTGCAACCCTTAACTTCAGGAAATCGAGTCAAATTGATTCACGTGGGATAAGGGAGAATCTCTGCAACATGAACCTGTCTAAATTCATTCAGATATTCAAAGCATTCTCAAGATACAATGAAACCACTTCAGAAAAATAAAGAGTTTTTCATTTTCTTGCTTAGAAGCTTACCTGCCTTATATATTTCTAGACAAATAACATGCATTAAAATCTGTTTCTCTACATGTGAAAATGCTACAGTATTTACAAAATGATACACACCTGAAGACAATAGCTACCACGTCATCACAGCTCTACAAAACTTGAACAGTGAATTGTATTTCATATCTGTAACTTCCTCAGGTGTCCTAAAGTCATGTAGGAAAGTAAAGCATCTTTACTGCCTTATATCCTCTAGCTCGACTAATATTAATGGTATGACAGATTCCAAAAAAGGAAAAAGGGATGGGGGAGCCTGGTAAAGCTAATTAATTGAGAGGAAAACTGAAGTCACAGAACACTATAAAAAGAAAGCTCATATATCCTGGAAAGATGAATTCTTGATAGTAAGGAACAATAAGAATTGCTGTTAAATAGTCCTTGATGTGCTTTTAATTATATTCTTTGTAGTATAAAATAATTAATGCTCCCTTAAGTTTTATTATAGACTACTAGTTTGAAGCAAATAGTATTAACAGTTTAGGTATTCAAAGAGATCATTCTAATACAAGCACAGCTTTAATTTGCCAGTTACCTGGAAAATAACAGTAGTAATTTTTCTTATCCATACCATAATGTAGATCACTTGATATCTAAAGATTTTGCCAGTTCTAAATATTAATGACACTAAATTACTTACTACTTATAGATAATCGACCATTCTTTTTCTAGACTTCCTAAACCAGTTTTTCCCAAAAATGTGGGAAAGTTTCCAAATTATCAGTTTAAAAATACTGAAATTCAAATCCAGTTTGACTGAGAAGTGAAAATAACTTCCTTACAAATTAAAACTGAAGTTCTCATGTTCCACCAAGCATATTCTTAGTATGATGGAAGTATTAATTAAAATTTGAACAGTTAGGAAAACCTTAAGCAATAGCTACTGAAAATAAAACTATAAAAGTAGTCTCTATTAACTTAGGAAGTTGGAGCTCTGTAGTATTATGAAAAGACTATAATAGAAAATTTGGTAAATTACTTTTTTTGATGGTCCTCTGTAAGCTTAAGATTTAAAAATACAACTACATTTCTCTGTATAATTTTATTAAATAATTCCCAATATTTCTGAATTTCTGTAACTTATAATTACTTTCACATATATCTCCAAAGTTTCATTTATCATTACACTGATTTATTACAGAATAAAGCAGAAGTCCATGCTTTGTAATTTAGCATTCTCATAGAGAAACTTTAAAAAAAAGTACTTCCTATCATAGATAGTTGACAGTTTTTGTCCTGCAAATAGTACTTCATTAAAGAAATTGAATGGGGGATGAATTTGCAGATGATGTCTGAGCTTTGGTCATTCTTCGAACTAATGCTTCTTGTCTTTTTCTCTGAATTTCTTCAGGAGAATACTTTCTATTTATTTCTTCTTCCTCTAAAAATTAAACAAGATACATATATTAATTTATAGCAAGCAGAATAAATGTAAGATTCCAAGTACATACATGCACATACAATGCTGTTCCAAGTCAAAAGGAAACTAAGCACTGATAGATCTGTCCCTATTTGATGAATCCTTTTCAGTCAAATTCAATTTGCTTAAAAACTATGTTCTTTTGATTACCCTCGAAAAAATTCTTATAGACAGTGATATCTAATGTATACATGAATGTGGGTATCTTGAAAAGGATTTAATATTTTATATAAATTCCAATAGAAAAAGAGTAAAACTATTATTGAACTGGATAAATTGGGTGTGGTGGCACACATCTGTAATCCCAGCACTCAGGAAACTGAGGTAAGCCCACTGCCAGTTCAAAACCAACTTGGGCTACTTAGTAAGTTATAGTATGTATACAGTAAGATTGTCTCAAAAACCAAAAAAAAAAAAAAAAAAAAGGATATTACTCTAATGTATTTTACATTAATATTTACAGTTACATTTTTCTCTACAGACCAACAGGTACAGAAAAATATTTTTGGGTGACAGTTTAATCTCTCACACCAAACTTGCCACCTGTGACACACTATTAAGATACTAATTTGGAGGACGCATGTGTAGAAACTTGAAAAGTATTAGTTTAAAGCTTAGAACTGTTTTCACATTTAAATATTTTAGATTTAAAATATTAATCCTAATATATATAAAGTAAAATTTTATTGGTAAAACTTATGATGTAAAAGGCACTCTCTAGAGAATAAGAATCTGTACTGTTGCCAGTATTATATATTGGTGTCTAGGAAAAGAGAATTTATAAGATACCTCTCTTGTTAACTAATGGAGGGATTTCCTAAAACATATCATCTATTGTCCTTTCCAAGTCAATCAGAAATGAGAAAGGATAGTTAAGACATATTTCAAATAAAATCCGATAATTTTGATACCTTAATTCCTAAGCTATTTTTCATTTTAAAAAAACACTTAAAAATAATTAACTTGACTAATTACCTATTTTAGTCTCTAAGAAATAAAAACCTCAGAATATATAGTTTATATTTATTTGATTATAAAACTGGAAGAGAGATTAATAATGTATAATGGTAAAAAATAATTTCCTAGAACTGGTCTTGTAATTTGGCTTGGTATTATGAAAAATAATTTCAAAAGATATAAAATAATACCAGAAAAATGTGATTTAGGGATAGCTATCTATTTTCTTATTATTTATAATGAAATATAAGGGTAAGAAAGCACCAATGAAATAGTGAGGGCAGAGGATTACTATTGGAAAATAAATCAAAAGAAGAGCAGTCCAAACTCCTGAATAAAGAAAGAATGTATCTTGTTTAAGAAACAGCTGATGTCACTGAAGATTATTATGATAGGCAACTTAAGAAGAGATAATTCAGGACTTTGTAGATCACAGCGTAAAATTTTTATTTCACTTGAAATATGATAGACAATTACTGAAGATTGTTTCACACACAGGAATGTCAGGTTTACTGATCTGATTTTTAAATAAGTATTCCACTATTTGTAGACTAGAATTGAAAAGGGACTCAAAATAATTCAATGATGTATAGGAGGAATGTATATTTGGAGAGGTAGTTAAGAATAAGAAAGATAAATGATCTTGAGAAACAAATTTTAAGGTACAATCAATGGAATTCATTGATAGAATGGAGAACTGGGGAAAACGAATTGGAAGAATAAAAAAATGACAGGCTCTATCAAATAAGTAAATTACAATTTTGTCACAAAGAACAGTGAGTTTTATATCAGGTATGATGCTAGCAAATGTGTTTAATTAGAAAACTCCAAAATTTCAATTATTATTCATCTCTCTCTTCTGCTAAGAGTAAGAAAGTTTTAAAACATGAGATATTCAGCAAATACACATTATATCTAATACTTTAATACACTTAAAATATAACTTTCCAGAAAATACATAAGTTACTGAACAAATATTTAGACTACCTACTATATGCTAGTCACTTTAAGTGATGGCAAAGAATTTATTCCTTTGAAACACAAACCTAATCTGTGTACTCTTGCATAAATATCTATATCTACAGTAATATGGAAGAAAACTACTTTCATACATACCTTTTGAAGACTGTTTCAAAGATTCAGAAAGTTTCACCAAAGATTGCTGTCGGTCTCCCTCCCAAGAGTTGACTGTTTTTTTTTCCTCTAAATTCTGTGGAATTTTGGTGACAGTCATCTGTCCTGCTATACAGTTTTGATTGAACGGAGAAGGAGACTGAGAATGTTTTGGCTTTATAAATGTATACTTAGAAGATCTGCCTGTTTTGTTTAGGTCACTTTGAG
Organism: Petromus typicus; assembly: GCA_004026965.1. Classification (NCBI taxonomy): domain Eukaryota; kingdom Metazoa; phylum Chordata; class Mammalia; order Rodentia; family Petromuridae; genus Petromus; species Petromus typicus. Next base: position 6,136 of record PVIR01032593.1, read on the forward strand.
TTTCATCTGTTATGATCATACAGGATAGTCTCTGAGTACTTGATTTCTCACTAGTAACAATTTTTGTGCTCATAGGATTTGAACTTCTGGAAAGAACTGATTTGGAACTAGTCTCGTGTGCTGGGACATCAGAATTATTCCAAGACACGTGTCCATTATTGATCTCACAATTTGAGTTCTTAGAGTGCATAGTCAAATATGTTGTTGTACCCAAAATATGCAGAGAATTTTCATGTATTTCCTTTTTCTCCATCTCCACTGGCCTAACAATTTGTGAGTTACTTGTTAAGACAGATGTCTGCATAGAAATGTTGCCTAGACTCAAATGTTTTGATTGTGCCCAGTGACTTCCTCTTTTAGATGTAGTAGACATGTTTTTGGCTCTAAGTTTGGAATTATTATTGATCTCAAGAGCACTCTTGCTGTCCTTTATTTCTTGTTGCTGAGTTAGTCGTTCAATATCATCACATGCTTGATATAACAAATCATCATCTACATCATTTGCTTCCCAAGTAGTCTCTAATTTATGACATGCTTTAATCATTTCACTAGCAAATAAAGGATCATTCCAATCATCAAAAAAAGAATCTAACTTTGATGCATTAGTTTGATTTGAGTTACCAACACTAGTTTCACTGACTAAAGTTGTAGAACCCAAAGGATCGATATTAACTGACGCTTTCAAAGAATGCTTAAAAATGGGCTTATCTTTTTGTTCACTAGAGGCTCTTGTGCTCAAAGATTTTTTCTCAGAAGAATTTATATTAGAAGTAAAGTTCATGTGAATATTATTTATTTTTGTCAACTTAGACCCAACTGCACAATCCTGAGTTTTGTCTGGAATAACACTGTCAAATTTCATTCCAGTGAGTGATGCTTTGCATGGTTTACTGTTTGGATCCAGTGAAAACTGGTATTCTCTAGTGTTTATTAGTTTTCGGTTATGTGTGTTTGAAGGAAGATTTTGTAATATTTTTGAATCTCTTAATCTGGTGTCTAGACTTATATTTGTTCTTGATGTACTGTTAACTTGAGCAGTTTTAGAAGGAAAATCGTCATGCATTTCAACACTTTGCATAATAAAAGGTTCATTTCCTAGTAAGCTTTCCCAATCTTCCTCAAAATCACTTAGAGTAAATACATCCATGTGCTTATCAGACCCTCCCGGCTCCTTAGTTTTGGAAGTCATTTTTGATTTTGTCACTGTGGGAGTGTCTTCTAGAGGAGAAACTGGTACTGGGGTGTTACCTGGCAGTTTTTCAGTGACCAAAGTTTCATTAGTAATGATATTCTCTTTTGTCAAAGTACTTTTTTTCCCAGAAATAGTACTGCTATTGTACAAAACTACATCTGAAAGATCTTGGCTTAGAAGTCCACTACATGTCTGTGTGGAACCATCAAAAATTGCATTAAAGGCTGCTTCAACATTTTGGTCAAATGGCTTCTGACTGCTGGTTTGATCCTTTGCCACAGATCCTCCAGTGTTTGCTTCCATTGGCTTCTTTATTGCACTATTATCTATTTCAGGAACCGTACCACAAGATGACTGCATTTCTATAGAAGTTTTACATTTATGAATCGTTTCTGTGTCTGAAATTATCTGGGTCACATCATGATTCTTGTTGGTTTGTTCTTGAATCACTTCTAATTCTTCCATATTTTTATCAAATTGTTTAGCCAATTTCATAAGTTCTTTTTCTCGGTTTTGTGTTTTTAACCTATTAAGCAATCAAAAATATTATAACTAAGAAATTTTCTAATTGTATTAAATATTCAATTATTTAATATAATTCAATATTAAAACTTCAAAATGTTAACTTAAAAAACAATTAACTCCATAATTTTACAACTCAAAACTCAGTTTTTTTGATATGCTTATAAAAACAATATTAAATTTAAAAATTTTCATTGAAACTCAAAAAAGATGAAAAATCTGAACTCACTTTGTGCAGCTAATTTTTACTCTTGATTTTTCTTTTGCTACGGCGGGAGTACAAGGAATAGCAGTTGCGCCAATCCAAATGCCCAACATAGAATCTGTTGTTGGTTTATCATCCTTTGGAAAAGGAAAGGGAGAACAAGAAAGAACTGAGAATAGTGGGATTTACACAGTGAAATCTTTCTATACCACCTGATTGAATTTTTCTTATCCCCACTGAAATAAAATCTAGTGTTGGATATTCACATAAACCTAAGCTGAGACCACTTAGGTAGAATCAATGTCAAGACTGAGTTAAAGATAGGTCATGAGTAACACTAAGAATGAGTCAGGGAAAGAAAAAAAATGTAAGTAGAGAACAAAAAAACATTAACCAGGATAAATCTAGGCAAAGGTCATTTTAGATGTTGGTGTTTTTAGCTTTTCAGTTACTTGATCATGCAAAAAGCTAGAGGATGAGCTTTAAGCACTGACCCTAAACCAGATCAAATTCATTAATGAATTTTTACCTGATTTTTACAGTGACTACAATGCATGTAAATAACTGTCACATGAAGTAATAAATAGTATTGCAGAACCAAGGATATAGCTCCGTGGCAGAGTGCTTTGCATGCCAAAAATCTTATTACTAGATTATAAAGGACTAGAAGACAGACTCTTCCTATGATGCCTTGGTATCAGGCATAATGATAGGCATAAGGAAAATGTCATTTTACACTCATTTGCAAGTATACTGAAAACACTTTTTTACAACTTGGTTTCTTAAAACCCTCAATGAAACAAGCAATTTTCTTAACATCCACTTGTATCTAGTTGACTTTAGCTTTGCAAAATATTTTTAATAAATCATTTTAACTTTGGGGTTCAGTATTTTCTTTGTTTCAACAATACTCTATTTAAGGAAATAATATTCTTAATGATTTAATTAGATTGACTACTTACATAATATTCTTAATTCATTTAATTTTCAAAGACAATATATCAAAACTCCAATATATACATTTTACTTATAATTACACAACTTGATTTGTACAATTCAGATGCTGTATAAAGTAGCTAAATAAATTTTCCAATTCATCTAACTATACTCTATAGCTATTTTAAATGATAAAAAAGATATCCACCACTTTTAGACAAACTAAACACTGCAGAGAGTGAAATGACTGTTCAATTAAAATGGGAGTGCAAGGTCAGGAATGTAGCTCAGGGGCACCACACAAGCCTCGTAAGCACAAGGTCCTGAATTTGATCCCTGTATGACCAAAAACATAAAAATGAAAAAGGAGAGGAGTGCATATTTTAAAATTATTATCTCCGAAAATATTACAAAGAACTTATATAGTTATTTGAGGATAACTCACCTGAAAATAATATATTTTTCATTCTGAAAACATGGAAATCTTGAGACCTTGAGACTAAAAGATTTATATGCTTTAAAAATGCTCAGCTGAACAGGGTAATATTTATAAGCATCTAATTTTACTCTAATTTTTCTCTTACAAGTTACCACTTGCATTTCTTTATATGAGCTATTATTTCCAGCCCATTTAAGTAAAGGATCCAATAATTTACTCAACTATCATTTTATCACTATTTAGGCTGGCTAGCCCAAACACATTTTATTACATTTCTCTCATGTGAAACCCACAATTAATGAAGACTTATTGTTAACTTACAGAGTAAGTAAAATTGTGGCACAAATGCTACTTAACTAATGAACCATACATAAATGAATTTCTATGACATGCCAAAAATGGAATGTTGAACTAGTAGCAACAGAGTTGTTTTGATTGTGCTAGTTGTAATTTTGGATATTTTATAGCTAAGAAAATTTTCTATCCAGCTCCTCCATATGGAAGATGTTGATTCTTCATAACCACATATTGGGCAAACGCCATCTATTATTTATGATCAACATATAGTAACTATCCAAGGGCATGTTAGGGAAAAATACCATCATTCCTTCAGAGAAAACACTAAGCAAACACTGTATATTCCCTAAATTTAAATGTTAAGGAAAAGAGAGACAGAAAGTAAACAAGCACAGGACAGTTTCACGCATTGGGTTTCTGTTGGGAATAGTGACAGTTAATATAATAAATACTATTATGTTGTTGCATTTGTGTCAAATGATTGACTTAAACTCAATTTCTCTTTTAGGCCAGCAAAACAGAAAAGAAAGCAAGGAAAACTTTTGAAGATGATTAATAATAAAGACTACTATAATCAGCATTATATTTATAGTGCTTTACTTTATAATTTTTATCTAATTCAATCCTTGTAAGACAAATAATTTTAGTTCACAGCTGAATGAACTGGACTGTAAGAGTTAAAGTGACTTGTTAGGGGTCACATCGCAATAAGAGATTGAATGAGGGGTAAGTCTAAATCCAGTTTTAAAGTAGGAGATAGATGCTAAATCTATATATATGAGGAGCAGTTTCAATGAAGAAAAACTTCACTACAGACAGGAAACAAATACTAATAACAAAAACACAAAAATTTAAACTTGCATAGCCTTATTCTATTTTATTAAAAATGAGGCTCTTGTTAAATACATGAAAAACAATATATACATCATATTCATGACAAAAATCACAACTCTAAAATAACCAAACTAAAATATATTCTTAGAAAAATACATACAGATGGTCCACCACATGAACGGGATCCACTTCCATGGATTCAACTGACTGGAGACTGAATGTATTCACAAAGAACTTGTTCCAGTACAGAACAAACCTTTTTCCTTGTCATTCTCCCCTAAACAACGCAGTATAATAACTACACATACTGTAAAGGTAAAAGAAATCTAGATAACACTCAAAGCACATATGAGGTACAAGAAGTGGAGCTGAACTGTAGAGAGGGGGCCTAATGTGTGAGAACCACTGTCTGATCCCCAACAACGCAAACACAAATAAAAGTATATGGGAAGATATTCAGCAGTTATATGCAAACACTACACCTTTTCATATAAGGGAACTGAACACTGCAAATTTTATTATCTGCAAGAATCTTAGAACCAATCCTCTAAGGACCCCCACAGGACAATTAAATATATGTATTACTAATCTCATTTATGTTTCTTTTACCAAAGCATGCATTTCAAAAACAGGAGAAGTAAAGGTAATCTTTACTACTCTACTTTTGAAAAATTATAAAAGAATATCATTTTTATATATTCAAAGGGTACAAGTATTTAGTGTACATTGCTCATTCTTTAAAATAAGTTATAAAACTGGAGATATTTACCTGAGGAGCGATACGATTAACAATATGTGAAATCATATCACTATCTGTGGCATAAATTTGTTTTTTTCTTCCTTTACCTAAAGAAACAAAAGACATTTCTATAAATTAAAAAAAAAACAACAAATAATGACTGTCATTCATTAAGAAAATTATTAGCACTGCTTAGATGACTGCACAATGACTGTATATACACACCACTGAGATAAATTCAACAAAGATCCTGAACATTTGTACTTAACAAGTTCCTGGTGTTACCTTCAACTTTATGTAAATCTTAACCACTTGATAGATATTCACAAAAAATGTTAAGAAATTACCTAACTGTTTTGTCATTGGAGAATTTTGGTCCCAAAAGATATCATTCTGTCCATCTGGATCACTTGGAGAACTGAAGGTACATGATAATAGGTCCATTTTCAGCATTCTTTTTGGTGTTTCATACTTTTCTATATAAAATATGATTAAAATCACATAACAATCACTCCATTCTAAAGCATTACTTGAATTCATGATTTTCCTGAATCACACCGCTTAATTAAAATATAAAATTTTCTTGTAAAAACAATTACATCAAACACAGCTGAAAACTGTTTCACATGAAAATCTACATTAACACTTCATAAATTTAACATTCTAGATTGCAAATACTTTCTAGAAAGCTTGGTAGCTCTATATATGTAAATACTTCATAAGCTCAGTCAGCCCATTATCACTGAATTTGGGCAACCACCTGTAATTTACAGGTGTATTTTAAAAAAAAATCAAACGAATCCCAGAAAGGCTGGTATAAATCTTACTTCTCCTTTGTTAACTCCATCCAACTTACTTTTTTGTAGTGAACATGGCACTTTCACAATAAGGTAAGTCACTTTAAAATTTTTTGAAAATGTAGATTTTCTTTAATAACATGGAGGAAGGCTCATCTATTCAAGCAGTATGTTCAACTTGCTTTTATTATTATTATTTTTTTCTTTTCAGAGACACTTTGTTCTTTTGAGACAGGGTCTTGCTACGTAGTCCAGGCTGACCCTGAACTCACAGCAATCCTCCTGCCTCAGGCTCCCAACTACTGGGATTACTGGCAAGCACAACCACACCAAGCTTCCAACCTACATTAATTAGCATATGCCATCCATTTCCTTCTAAAATGGAAAGACAGCTTATGTAAATAAGATGGGGAACAGGTTGAAGGGGGACAGGAGAATGGGAAAAACATAAGAATCAAGATATATCATGTACAGGTATAAATAATGATGAACGTGATCATTGTGTAGACCTAAAATGTCCAATAAACTTGATTATTTTTAAAAATTACTTGAATTTTTACAATTTGTGTTTGTTCCTCCTGTGTTAAGAACATGCTCTTGGGCAATTTCCCTAAGAGTTTTGACTTTATTATACTATACTATTATACCACACTATACTATTTGTAAAGGAACACCAAAAATTGATCCTACTATAAGGGATGTTACAGCAGCAACTTATTTCTTTAGCAGGACATGAGTAAGGCTCTTCTTGCCCGGTTCTCTAAAGCAAACTAGTCCAAGTTTAAGGAGAACGATTCTCCTGAGCACGGGCCGGAGGCCACAGGCCTAGCAGCGGCATCTCCTCACAGCTGACTAGGGAAGTGCCCCCGGAAAAAGTGCCCACGCAAACGTGTAAAACGCCCAGCCTGGAGCCCAGGGACCCAGAGGGGCGGTCAGACCTAACCTGACAGTGCCAATCGCGGACCGACCAAAGAGAGGTGCAGGTTGTTCATAGGCTCGCGAGGGGCGCGGCCCGCAGTGGAAAAGCACAGTTGGGGGGCCCACCCCAAACCACTTTCCTGCTAGTGCCTGGGCTGTAGGCTGCAGCGCCGCACCACGTAGACCGCGCTGCCAGTGTCTCACCCTCGGGGTGACTTTTACTGCACGAAGCGGCAGCCGCAGACAGCTCTCCAGGCCTGCGGTCACCCGAGCGGCGGCCCGACCTCAGCCGCCTTCTCCCCGGCTCAACCACCGAGCTGCCTTCCTCGGGCGCCACCGTTTTCCGCGGTGTGCTCTTCGGGCTGGGCGTGCCCCCATATTTTCTCCGCCGACTCATCTCTAGGAGCTCCCTTCCTCCGGCCGCTTCATTCAGAATTTGCAAGGAGAACGAAGCAACAACACAAATCAGATTCCGCGCCAACGGACGCTGCCATTTTGGCTGGTGGAGCGCGCGGCAGAGGTTGCTTCTGACTGGCTGCGTCTGGACGAGAGGCGGGACCTCCGCTTTGCTGACAGCGTGCGCGTGCGCAGTCTGTACCTCCGCAGAACTGTCTCTAGACTGGCTGTGGAGGTCAGGCAGGCCCTAATCGTTTAGTGTGAGGGTACTGTGAAAATGCTTAAATGCACTAGGAACTCTTTATTGAATTTATTGTGGGTTTTAGGATTTGTAGAGAAGAGGAAATGTAGCTATGGATTAGGAGGAAATTAAATTTTTACAGGAAAATCCAAATCCAAAAATATCGCTTCTTAGACTTTTGGATAAGATGAAGTATAGAAAAATACACGCACACAAACACACACACACACACACACACACACACACACACACACACACACACACACACACAAAAGACAAAAAAACCCCAACTATTACATTTAAATTAATTATTTCAATTGATTACAATAGAAATTGAGCTGCTGGATACAAAGTCAATATTGAAAGATCAGATGTGTTTCAGTAATTAGTAACAAAAATTGTGGTCAGATATGATGGTACATTCCTGTAACCCCAGCCCTAGGGAGATTGAAGCAGGAGGATCACCAAAAGTTAAGGCCAGTTAGGCTTCTAGTGAGTTCAAGGCCAGCCTGGATGACATACTGAGACCACGTCTCAAAAATAAAGCCCCGAAAATTTCAAGATATATGACATCCTAGCATATGAAATGACAAAAACTAGAAATGAATTTAACTGAAGAGTGTTACCTCTACAGCAAGAACTATAAATGTTTTCAAAAGAAATAATCTGTACTCTATTAGTTACCAAATTAATCTATAGATTGAGTTTAGCTCACGTCGTATCACACACCTATCTTGGAAGCACAAGAGCCCAAGTTTTTTTGCAGCAGAAGGGTACTGAAAAAATAAATGTCTATAGATAAGTATAAATACATCCCGAATCTGTGTGTGTGTGTGTGTGTGTGTGTGTGTGTGTGTGTGTGTGTGTGTCGTATAGCGTAACAAGTTCACTCTGAAATTTATATGGAAGTCCAAAGGATAAATAAATCCAAAAACTTGATCTCTTGAAGAATAATGAAATTACCACTTAAGGTATTACCACTTAAGATTGTAAAAGTTAAGACAATGATAGGGTGGTAAAAGGCTAGAGAGACAGATGTAACAGGGCATGGTGGTGCATGTTCTAACCCCTGCACTGTAGAAAACAGGCATGAGAATCCACAAATGGAACTCAACCTAGATAACTGAGTGTACAGTTGTGTTTTCACTGCCCAGCATTCCAAAGGGAAAAAAAAATTGTATGATCATTATTTTATAAGATCATATAAAATATGTTTCCACGACAGAAAATTAATTTTAGATAAAACAAAAGATCATCACCTATAAAGAAAATAATTATACTTTTAATTAAACTAAATCTACAACTTCTGTCTACCAAAAATATTAAAGAGAACCAGGCATGGTGGTTCACATCTGTAATCTCAGCACTTGGGAGGCAGAGACAGGAGGATTGCCTTGAATCTGAGTCTAGCCTCAGCTACATTGTGAGTTCAGGGTCAACTTGAACTACAAAGCAAGACCCTGTCTCAAAAATCTTTAAAAAATAAAATTAAAGAGATTGAAAGGTGGGCCAGGGCTTTAGCTCAGGGGTTCTGGCATCTTCCTTGCAAACACAAAGCCCCGAGTTCTATCCCCAGTAACCACATAGTTCAGGGCCAGGCTGAACTACATACAAAGCAAAACTCTGTCTCAAAAAACAAACAAACAAACATAAAAACAAAAACAGAACATGTTTTTGTTGTAACATTTATATATTTTATTCTTATATGTATGTATATATATTTTATATATATTTATATTTTTGTAACATTTATATACCCTATATATCCTGCACACTTATACTTGAGCATGCACATACATTCAGATATATTTCAAAGGAAATACCCCAAGTATTTATGAAGTACATTTATATCTGGGTTATGGCATTTAATTAATGCATCTTTCAAATTTTTTTTCCCAAATTATGTACATGAGAATTTACTACTTTTAAAGCCAGAAAAATATGGATGAAATATGATCTTCTTAGCCTGTAAATACTCGATATAAAAAAACTGATTCTCAAATAAAGGAGAATAACCAAGAATGAATATATACAAGTCTTACACAAAATGGTAGTAAGATTTGCAATGTACCTAATATATTTACTGAAATCTTCACCACAGTTAAGATAATAAACATATCTACTGCTCCACAAAAATTTCATTGTGCCCTCACGTTTCTCTTTATTGAATATTTAAGTTCATATAATTTTCTTTGCATTCACGGCCATATTTACTAACTCCTAAACTTTCTAAAGTACTTCAGATCTTTTGAACCGACGTTAGCCTACTATACTAGCTAGCTGCAGGATAGCGTTGATTGTGTTAACTCTCTCTCCCCTTTCTCCTACGTAAGTACCTTCCTTTGCTCATCGTACCTAATTTTCAAACTTTTTTCATCAGCTTCAAGTCTCTCATTGCAGCAGTTGAGCCCAGATTGTGAATGAGAGGGTCCTATACTACAGGTTATAGGCTTGAAAATGGAGCTAAGTAGTAAAAGTAAAATGAAGAGAAAGCCTGGGGCAATTTATGAGAGCTGAGAAATTAACAGGTTGCTGGGTAAGACAGTTCCACCCTAAGAAGGGACCATTTTTTAACCAAGTCACCTTTCAGAGTTCAGTCTGTGAATGTCAATAGAAGAAAGTCTGAAATGCGCTTTCCACTTCTGGAGTAGTGCATATTTTCAACACCGCGCTCCTGTAAGAGCCACTTAGCAGTATCCCTAATTGAATTCTATCTCACCCATCACCACAGTACCAACCCCCATCTGGCCTAGATCTCCTAGGAATAATGACTGTGAGTGTCATAGAAGCAATTTGAAAAGACATTTTCTTCTACTGCTTTAGGTGAATCCTTGAGGAGAAAATACAAAAAACCCAAGTAGCAACCCCAAATATCCTATTCAAGGTTAATCACTTTCTTTCCCCTAGTCATAAAGGAACTTCAGCATCATCCTGCTTTTACCTTAATGAGTACCAGAATGTGGCCTGATTTTAAACTCTGTCCTTGACTCTTTGAAGCAACTGGATCCAGATCATTCACTCTGCCAACAAAATCTTAAGTTAAAACTCTCCTAAGTTAGGTCTGAGACTCTTACAAATTTCTTTATTGTTAAATAAAAATAAAATGTTAACATTTTTACAATTGTTCATAGTATTTAGGTTAGCCTAGTCAGATGTATGCCTATGAAACACAGTTTGTTTGTTTGTTTTGTTTTGTTTTTTGCTGTTGTTGTTGTTTGGTGAATGGTTTTTTACACAATATATTCTGATCAGAGTTGAAAATGGCTTTTGATTATTTAGAAATGAAATCAGCACTTAAAATATATTAAAGTTTTAAATAATATTTTGGAGCAATTTGAATGTAAAATAATAGGAAAGAAGTCAGTTAAATTGCAAAAGCTATAATAGAGAACAATTACTACTCACTTCAGTTCATTTGCTTGCATAAGAAAATTTTTATTTTAACAGGCTTTTCCTACTTTGATATTACTGGAAAAGATGACCGGTCTACTTCAAAAGAACGTAAAGGAGTGCTGTGGCTTTGGTCTAATATTAATAATACAGTAGGTGACACATGTTAGAGAAAACTGGGCCTGGGAACTGTCACCTTAATGGCAAGAAGTCCATGGAAAATATAGGAACATTTATTCTGGTGAACTGTTTTTTTAAAATGTTACTATGGATTCAAAGTGCACCAACAATAGCCTCTACTTTCACATTTCCAAATCCTCTGTATTTTTAAAGTCTTCCCTACTCAAAAAGTAGTATTGGGGTACAGCATGGACATCATTCTGGGAGCTTGTCAAAATTTGAACCTTAGGGCTGGGGATTTAGCTCAGTGGTTCCAGTGCCTGCCTTGCAAGTGCAAGGCCTGGGGTTCGATCCCCAGTAACCACATACAACAGTGCTGGGCGTGGTGACTCACACCCACCAGCCCACCAGCAATCAGTATCACATATCACAATGCAGGTTGTGGTGGCTCACGCTTATAGTCCCAGCACTTGGAAGGCAGAAGCAGGAGGGTTGCTATGAGTTCAAGGCTGAGCTCAAGGCCATCATGAACTACAAAAAAAAAAAAAAAAAAAAAAAAAAAAAATTGAACCTCAGTCCTATCAGAGACCTGCTGACCGAAGTTGCATGGTAACAAAATCTCAGGTCTTTCATAACCACAGGAATTTGACAGGTGACCTGTTGCACAGACTTCTTCCAAGAAATTTGGTCCACAATGACTAGTGTCACTTTTTACCAAGTTCCCTCCTTATCTTAATCTATTTTGTATAGTGTAGCATTTGGTTATGTCACCTTACATTGCACTATGATTGTTGAAGAAACACAAATCTGTTTTCCTTACAGTACTGTGATGTCCTAAGTTTGGGACTGGCAAGGTCAGTGCTGTATGCTGGACTTTCACCACAAATTGTTACAGAAGTTTGTAATGCACATCTTTCAAACATTTGTTGACATAATATATTCCAAAACATATTTTAAAGAAATCTTGGTATTTACTCCATCCTCATGTGATATATCAGAGCAAAAATTATAAGGTCAACGTGCCACAGGAGTTAATTTCAAAACATTTACAACATCTACTTTGTGGCTCAACTAGAGCATTATTCTTTAATCACTGAGTGTAATAGTGAAACTTGGATTCATTATGAGGCATCCATTATGTTCAAAGGATCAATTAGAATCAGTTCTCAGATTTTATTAATACCTCAGAGAATTAAAATATTAGTGAGAGGGTTGAAAAAAATCTAAGAAAAAGAGCAATGATATGTACTACACAGATACACACAGATATTCTGACTTCTATTATTGTTCTAGGCAATGTTAGAAAAAGAAATAGGTTTTCCTTCTTAGGCTGATTTTGTTTTATAACACTTATAAGAAAACCAGTAATAA
>PVIR01032594.1:0-18351 GCA_004026965.1 Petromus typicus
CTTTTCATTTAAATCTGTTCACTTGTGGTTGGACACTTATCAGATGGGCTCAATAGTAATTCCTTGTTTTTTAAAAGATTTTAAACTCATATTTCTATGAACTCATCAGAACTGTTAGAAGGGAGATTAAACTGTACCCTGCTAGCTGAAAGCATTCGGTAACAGTCAGAGGTGGAAATCCCAACAGCTTTTTTCTTTTTTCTGCATATGATTTTGTATTCTGAAGAATAAAATTTGAAACAAAGGCTGCCATGCAGTCTCCTATTGCTATGTAACAGTATGTTTGCAAACATTGCAAATATGCTTGCTGAGAATAAAATGAATTGGCACATCATCATGCAAACTTCGGAACACGTCTTGTCAAGGTTAGGGAACACAGCGGAATGGGTACAAAGAGGAAACATCGTCTTCTCCTCACACTTAGTATCTTCTGGATACCTAACACCAGGGAATTAAAAGAAACCTAATGTCTCACTGGTAAGGGGGGAGATTCAATGCAAGACATTTTTAAATGTTATTTAAATGTGACTATGTTACTCACTTAAGTTATACGGATTGCCATGCCATAAGTTTGAAATGCAAGGAAATTTTGAAGATGAGAAAAATGACTTCAATACCAATGAAGTCTTTTGAAACACATCTATGGCTAAAGCCAAGTCACATCAAAACATTTATGGGGCAAATGAAAAATTCATTCCATGACCCAAGTATTTCATCTAAACTGTATCAAACATTTAGGTATTTCTACAGTACATAAATAAAATACATACTTGATTAATGAAATTTTAAGTATCATATCTAACTGTTTTAGTTACATTTAGTTAAAGTTACTAAACTAAAGTTTACTGAACTAAAGTTTAGTAACATTTAGTTAAATTTTAGTGACATTTAGTTAAAGTTGAATTAGCTTTAGGATTGTAGTCTAGGAGAGGCAATAATGTGTTATCTACTTCCAGTAAATTATTAGTTCGGAAACAAAACTGTTCATTTCATGTTCCCCTTCAGAAAAAAATCCAAATAAAATTTACAGTGAGGTTTATTTCTCCACATTGAGCTGGTCAAGCCTTTAAAAGTGCTCCAGTATGTGAGAAACTGTACATAGCCATATGTTTCTGAGGTTTGTCTTAATCATTCTGCAGGACAGTTCCACTTAAATGGCAAAGGCTAGTTATAATTCTTTGAATGATAAATTTGACTTATACAGCCTTATCATCAGAAAATAATCATCAATGTGAATAAAAGTGAGATCCAAGAAGGTTCTGCATCATGCTGTTTATACAAGGAAACCTAAAAGTCCAGCAACAGCAACAGAATATAATGAAGCAATAGTATGGATATTTTATGTCTATTGGAGGCCATGGAAAGATGTTCGTGACAAATTGAGCAGCTCATGACATAGTGTCTTCTGTTTGATCCAATTAGGGAGTAAGTCAGAGGACACAGGGGAAAAAAATCATCCAATCAACATCTGATCCTCCCAGGGGTAAACACTGGTTGCATTTATATCTATTATGTTTTACTTTTTTCACTATGAATGTGTATTAATGTGCAATTTAAAAAATCATTTTCAACTAAATATGTCTTAAAAAGTTGAGTAGGTTTAAAATTGTATAATGTTTTGCATTATAAATACTAATTTCTTATTTATTATCTGGTATCATTTCTACATGATATACCACTCAACAAAATGCTAAAATACATGGTTTTTATGGGTGATCATATCCATGGCATCCAAAGAACTCAGTAATGTTTATCTGACTCTCACTTTTGTGATTTCCAAAATATCTTCTGGGCTTTCCAGCCCCAAACTAATGTGCTCTCTCTCTCTCCCTCTCCCTCTCTCTCTGAGGTTCTCGTTTTTCATGGCCAACTTTGATGTATTTTATTCTTATATATAATATATCATTGAAAGCTACCGTGATTGCTTAGGTTTTTAAAAAAATATCACAGTTAATGACATTTTACAATTTTTCATTTTACATTTTAGAATTTCCCCCTCGAAGTACTCCCCTTGCTTCAAATACTTATTCTTGGCACTTTCTGAAGTAACTTTGTGAGTTTTCTTTCATGAGTTGTGTTGTCACGATTGCCTTTATGTCCAGAAATGATTCAAAACATTTATGTTTCATGGTCCTTTTGACTCTGGAGGAAAGCGAGAGGTTGCACCCTGCCAGACCCAGTGGGAAAGGTGATGAGGAGTTGGCTACCACTCAAGAGAACATTCACCGTATTTTTGATCACATATAGTAAAGACACAAATGAAGACTTCAAGAACTGCTTCAGAAAGTGGCCAGAGTGATAGGACAAGTGAGTTTGAAGTGAGGGAGATATTTTGAGAGGAATTATTGGCAATGTAATTTTTTTTTTTAATTTAACCACTGGGCTGGGGATTTAGCTCAGTGATTCTGGTGCCTGCCTTGCAAGCACAAAGTCCTTTGATTCTCTGTAACCACACATCACAATGGATAACCACATACCGCAATGCCGAGTGTCATGACTCAGGCTTTCCAGCAATCAGTACCACATATCATGGTGCCGGGCGTGGTGGCTCATGCCTCTAATCCCACTCAGAAGGCAGAGGTAGGAGGACTGCTGAGTTTGAGGCTGGCCTGAGCTACATAGTGAGCTCTGGGCCAGTATGAACTACAAAGTGAGACCCTGTCTCAAAAAAAAATTAACCATTCACTGTATATTTTTACTGCTCCCCCACAAAGTAATCATGCATGCTTCTTAGATGTAAAGATTTTAGATGAGAGAAGAATTTCCATGGAAGAGGCTTAGGCTTAAAGGATCTTTAGTATTAGGGGAAATATCTTTTATTATCGCATATAACATTTTAATAGTTGATATTTTTCATCGAGGAATGCCTTATTTCTCTAAATCTGAGAAAGGCAGAGGCTAATTAGGCTGATTTAGTATTTTATTTAGAAAAAGAATACTTCCTAAATCCAATAGCTTTCAAGTAAAAATTTACTGGAAGTTTTGTTAGACAAATCTGAATTCTAACATTAAGATACCACTGCTGCTCCCATATGAACAGGTGTGATGGAGAATAAATACTGCTTTTATAAATAGATCTTCATATCGACCTTGCAGCTATACTATGTTCTATCAACTGCATAAACATGAGGAGATACTTATAACTCAGTACTTAATGAGGCATCTTTTCTTGATGTTGCCTTTTTTTTTTTTTTTTTTTTTTTTAGTGGTGGTGATGGATTTATGCTGAGCAATCTATACTACTTTTCTGTTTTCCTGTGACTAATCACCTGGATCTCTGAGGTGGATAGCAAGGGCTGGGATGAAATTGTTATTGATTGAATAGAAATTTTGAGTGAAGACAACCAACTAATATTAATCTTAGATCTAGCAGATAGATTACTAATCAAGCTTCAGATGTCTGAATAACTGGTCCAGGATATGGAGTAAGCTTTTTGTCAGGAATTGAATGCACAATTCTTACAACCAGTAGGAAACCAGTGGTGCAGCTTCATTTTTCATAATTTCAACACATTTAAAAACAGAAACTGTAAAGAACTGCTCTAGACACAGGAAAGGAAGAGGAGAATTTTATCTATAGCCATGGGAGATATATATTGCAGAAGAATTGGCCCTATTGGGTTAAACTGCAGAAATATGGTCCTTTGATTTTACGTTTGACCAACAAAAATAGCCAATAGTAAAGATGTTTAAAATACAGTGTATCAAAAAAAAATACAGTGTATCAAGTATCAAGCCCCCAACATGTAGTGTTAATTTTAAATGAATTCATGATCTTCTCAGAAATAATAACGATAAAGAATTACATATAAAGAAAACTTGAGTACTTTGCCTGCATAGCGCTGCCTTTGTGAAATGGCTCTGATCAGTGCGACCCAAATTCAGCTTTAACAAGAGGAAAGACCCAGGGTGGGGGAGGAGAGAAACAGAAAATAGGCCATTTCTTTGACAATTGACTCACATATATGCTAGTTTTTTAAAAATGCAGAACAGTTCTACTGACATGTTTCTTTGACTGGATAACAGTCTTGTTACTAAGTACCCCTGAAGCCCTAGATAGCTTAGTTTTCCAATATAATGTTTGACAGGAGGTAACATTGGTCCTATTAAATTTTGGCTACAGTTTGTAGCCTCAAGTTTCACAGTGAACTGATTGAATTCAAAGAACTGAACTGTTATTATTATTATTGCTTTTTCTCTCTTAACAAAAATCAAAGAATAACAATTATGGGTAAATTTTCATTCAAGTTCCTCATGTCTAGTTACAAATGAATTGCCAGATACCCTTAAACACCTTCAAAGTTCTGAGAGTACTTATTATTGAAACCCTTAGATAGGTGCTGTCCATGTTTTTTCTCATGGAGTTATGATCGTTAGGGTACTATAACTATTACCCAAGTGCTTGTGTACCTTTGTAGCCCTGCAGTTTGCCATCACACCTTAGTGTGTGTTAATGTCAGCATCAGAAGGAAATGTCTCATTTTTGACCCCTGTCCATGATTTCAAAGCGGGAATGTGAATATGTTTACATACTTGGGCATAGTTTCTTAAAGGAGATACTCATATCAAAAAGACAGCTTTAAACCTTTAATATTGAGATCTGCTGCACTGTGGTATTTTGCATTGTGGCGCTGTGAATATGCCAGTAGGGATCAAAGAGTAATTCTGCAGAGAACCCATTTCATTTAGCAAAGCAGGCATGTGCCGGCCATCTGTTGTATCTGCTGATAGAAAACAGCAGTTAGTTTCTCAAACTTCTGCCAGAAAAGAAAGGCTTTATCGCTTAGAGGAGATGAGTTACAAGGTACCTTGTAAGCCACATCTGGTTCTATAGAGGTTTACATGACATAAATGTAAACTCCACTGTGTCTTCCTTCCATAGTGGTATAAATGTGCATAAACAAGTCCTTCCCCAGCATTCCTGATTTGAAATTACTTGCACATAAAAAAGTCTTTGAAATTACTGTGGTGAAAGGTACAATACTTAATAAAGCATTTTGTTTTGGGTTAAATTATAGCTTAACTGTTCCTAAAAAATAAGATGAGTATTCTGAGGGAACAATTTTGAGGATTAACTGTGAAACTGTCCTCTGCTCTCTAGTGCTGGAGCTCAAAAGCAGCTCGGTCAGATCAGGGCTTCTTTTGTTGCAGTGATTTCGCCAACACACCAAAGTTACATGGCAGTAACTTGCTTATATTCCCTGAACCCAAAGTGGACGGAGCATATTCCATGCAACCTGTCTTTCTGATTCAAGAACTCAGTCATCAAACAGATCAGAACCTACAAAGAGGAATAAACCCAGGATCTGCTCTCAAGAAACTCAGAGTCTAGTTCAAGTGAAGGGAGAAAGTGCAGGATTCATTGAAAGGACAAAAGAAACCATTACTTTTTCTGAGTTTCACTGAGCATTTGGAATTAGTGGTATTTGAATTAATTCCCAAGGGATGAGTCAGATATGAGAGGGGTAAAAAACTCCTGTCAAATGGAGCGCCCAGAGTGTGCAGACGCATGGAGGTCTTAGGGCAAAGGACTGTTCCAGATGACTGAGAGAAGCCTTGAATCTCTTCCAACAGATGCTGAGAACCCAGGGAAAGGAGAGGGATCAGGAGAGATGATGAAGGGGTAGTGAGCAGACTGCAGTGAGCCAGGCAGGTTGTACCCTGAGTGTCATACAGTGAATGGACTCAAGATCTTACAATCCCGGGGATGTATTGTAAATTTTGATTAGGTTTTGGGTTGACAGTAGCTTCTCCCCACCCTCATTCAGCTCTTCGTTCTTACTAATCTCTTGGAAGGGCTTTGGGGTGATTTTTCTCTGTGCTTCTTTTGATGATCATGACACACAACTATAGCAAGTTACTTTTGGTCACACACAGAACTGCAAGAAATCCATTTACTTTTCTTTTTTTTTTTATATTATGGAGTTTTTATTTTTTTAATTAAAATCTTTATTGGTACATTACATATACACATCATAATTGCACTCCACAACGGGGATTTGTACCAGTATAAGACACAACTTAATTCTCATTTTTCCCATAGCCCTACCCACCCTACTAACCCCCATATACATACAATTTGTTTTCTTTCTTTTTTGTTATAATCTCACTATTTTTCCCCTTCACCCTATTTTACTTTGAGTATTTTCTGTTTCACAATATATAACACACAATTCTAGAACTCATTTACATCTTTGTTTTCTCATACCAGAGAAAAGATGCAATATTTACTTTTCTAATGGACTCTAGATCTTGAACATAACATAAAAGGGAGTTTATGTAAGGAAAACACATTAATTTGAAGAAATTATTTAGAAGCTCTAATTCCTACATTTCCTTTTAAGCATCAAGAAAAGTACAACGAAGACATAGAAATTAAACTTATTCTGTGATCCTTCAGTTTAAAGAAGGATTTGCACTTTGGGTATGGAGTTATCAGGAATAAACCTGCTTCTTCAAGTATTTTACTTTCTTCAAAAACTGATCATTATTTAAAGCTCAAAAGTCATAGAATACTGCTCTTCCCTGGTTTCTTCCGGTTGACTATGAATATTATCCTTTAATCTTTCTGATCTGAACATTTACATATTAGGATATTTATAGATGAATGCGATGAAAAGAATCTTGAAAACTGCTAGGCATCTTTTGAAACACTTTACCTGAATAAAATCTCACCGGGTGGCTGTGTGTTGTGGGCCTAGGGACTAGGGCAGTTCAGGGAGTAATGGCAAAAGCCACAACAAGAGAAAGAGGAAGAAACTTGCGTGGCTGCTCTTGGCCAGAACTTGGATTGTGTTCTGAGAGTAAAGCATGTCTAAGAGCAATTTCTGGCCTTAAAATTAGCAGTGAGTTGAAAAAAATAGAAATATAAACAAACTGTCTGAGTAATTCCTGGATTACGACATTGTGGAAATACTGGGATATTCCCAGGCTATGAAGAAAGCATAAGGAAGTTATTCCGGTGATGAGTCTGATTATTGAACTAGTCAAGCAAAATGGAGCAGAAAGGACGGCTATTAGGGAAAGAAAAGGGCTTGAGACAAGGTTTGGAGGCTAGAAACACAATGTAGTTGACATGGACACTGCACTTTGGGGTGTCCAGAAAAAGAAGCGGAGGGGTAGGCAGGAACTCCACCCTACTGGGCTCTGTCCTTACAGCAGCATCTGGGACTGTTCCCTAAGCGACAGCAGGTCAGTCCCTGAAACCGTGTGAGGCCGAGGACAGTAAAGCTGAAGTTACATCCTCAAGCCATTCTGTTACAAAGTAGAGAGAAGTTTGGGAGCGCAGCTACAAGGAGAGAAATTTGGGATAATGGTAGAGAGGTCAGGATAAAGAGGACGAAAAATAGGTTGGAGAAATATTTAAGAGGCAAGTGCCTTTGTTCATCTAGTCACTTTGCTAAACTTTCTCTCTCCCTCTCCAAACTCGCCTTTCCTAACTCAAGGCCTCCACAAAGAGAGTGTCCCCTGCCTTAAATTCATCCCCTTTAGATTTCTGTATGGCTTCCTCGCTCACTTCCTCTACGTCTCTAAACAGATGTCACTTCCTCTGAGATACTTCCCTGATGCTCCTCTTTAACCTTCTCTGCTGTACATAAATAATAATTCTTGATCATGTTATATTTCAGCTGCCTGGTTCTCACCACGTCTGTCCAGGTGCTGTCACAGTTGCTGGTAGGTGGTTAGAAACTCTTTGCTGAATGAATCAATGAATCGCAGCTCGTTGTTATTCCCTCCTGACAGGCAAGGCAACCGAGGCACAAGCAAAAGTCATGTTACTAGTAAATGGCAGAGTTGGGATTAAAACGTAAACAAGGCCCAGAGCCTTTGCGTTGGTAAGTGCTATGACAGGAAGCACAAACAAGGCTATCTGGAAGAACAAGGGGAAGTGTGTCCTATTGGCTAGGGGAGTAGGGAAAGGCTTCATTAGTGAAGAGCTACGACAATGGAGCTGGAGCGTGAAGGATGCTCGAGACAGACACAAGGCACACAAGCAAGGCTGTCACAGGTGGAGGCAAAGAAGTTGTGGAAGCGCATTCTGGGAGAGAGCAATGGCACCTAAAGCACAGGTGTGGAAGGAAGACTGGGCAGGAGGGAGATGAGCATATGAACCTGGTCTTCTGGTTAAAGACAGATGGAGAAAAAACAGGTCCAGTGGAAAGGGTGCTGAGCCCATGTGGGGTCCGTTGCTTTTATCTATTTTCAGTGCAGTTTGGATTACCTTCCAATGCTAAAATACTGTTATTCTATCTCTGAAGTAAAACATCTCCTATCACTGAACATCAATGGTAATATGTTTGTGCAGAATGTAATAACTGTCTCTAGATTTTTAAAAAGCAAAGCACAAAGATTTGTTTCTTCAAAATGGCCTCATTTGTAGCCAAATTCAAAAAGCTTTCATTTCAGAACGCCTGTTTGTTTTCCTATGTCAATAATAATAGTCAGTGCTAGCATCGTGCATACCCTGGGCCAGAATCTTACAAGCATGTTTTGTGTCAGGCTGGCCGGAACTCAAGGGTCCACTGTGTATACTTCTTCCTTTTAAAAAATAGCTCAAGATTATGTAGCAAGTTTGTGATTGCATTTTGGGTTTCCTTTCCATGTTCATACTGTTTGTTCTTCGTCTTTTCTGGCCATACATTTAGAAGACACATAATAGCCTCACTGGAAGAGATTCTAGAACTCATGCAGGTCGTTAGGCCCAACCTTTCTCCACTGTATCCATGAACTGTAGTCTCTCCCTGCGTCCTCTCAACAGCCCGATGTAGCACTGTTACTACGCTGAAGAGCATAAGCAAGTTACGTCCAAGCATACTTTTCCCCATGTTTCAATACCTCAGATGTCTTTCTCAAATCTTTTTGATAACTTTTTTTTTCTGATAACTTTTAAAACATCTTATTCCAAAAAATGATGCCAAAGAATATTTATCAATATTTACTGTCATAGTCCTGATTGATTTAACTGCCTCTAGGAAGTCAGCAGCTGGGAAAGGTAAGACTATGGCATCAGAAGGCAATTGGGAGGCTGGAGATTTAGCTCAGTGGTTCCAGCACCTGCCTTGCAAGTGCAAGGGCCCAGGTTCGATCTCTGGTAACCACATCCAGTACTGGGCATGGAGGCTCACGCCCAGCAGCAATCAGAACCACATACCACAGTACTGGGTGTGGTGACCTTTCTTCCTTCCTTCTTCCCTTTTTTCTTTCATTTCCTCCTTCCTTTCTTTCTCCTCCTCCTCCTCCTTTCGTCTTTATCCTTCTCCTCCTTTTTCTCCTCCTCTTCTTATCTCAACTCAGTAAAAATTATTAAAATTATTAAGGCTCTACCTAACACCAAAGTTTATACTGAACACTAAGAAACAAATGTAAACTGGTTATGAAGTTTGCTGTCAAAGAGACCAGCCTGGTGTGGAGCAGATGTGGAGTGCCTGTAATCTCAGCACTCAGGAGGCAGAGGCAGGAGGATTGCTGTGAGTTGGAGGCTGAGTTCAGGGCCAACCTGAACTACAAAGTGAGACCCTGTCTCAGGAAAAAAACATAAGGCGATTAGAATCATGATGCTAAATACTCAGGGCCAAAGTAGATTCAGTTTTTCACGGCACGTGGGCACCTGGAGGGAACACGGTGGCGGTAACGACGAAGTAAGGTCTAGCTCACATTTCACTTCCCAGGTCAGACATCCTGGCACAGAGCTGTCTCTGTTCAGAGGTGACAGTGTAACTTAATTTTTTCAGAGACTTCATGGAGTCTGGTTATAGCTTCTGTGAATACCTTAAGGAATAGAGAAATGACATTTGTCACTGTTCAAGTAAAACTGCAATTTGCAGTTTTGGAACATATTAGATAAGACATATAGTAAGCAAAGTGCCCAAGGCATCCGGGGCTCAGGCGGACATTCTAGGTCTCCTGATAATCACCGGAGGTCCACAGAAGTGAAAATCATTGATATCACTGGAGAATAGAATAATGATTGATATTACAGAAGAATATGAGTCTTGAACAGTAAGTTTAGAAAACAATGATGATCACTTCAATATATCATAGTTGACTTTACATCATAGTTGGTGGGGAACCATTCAGGAAGTAGACATGAGTGTTAGGTCTGTGTGAGGGCAACCTTGCTAACAGATGAAGGTAGTTAGTGAGATGACTGACTGAGGACAAGGAGCCAAGTAGGAAGTTATTTGAGATTCAGAAAAGTGAGGCGAGCCCATACGAGGGTCAGCAGTGGAGAGAGACAAGGAGGAAGGCCCCTCATCCTCCTCAGTATAATTGACAGGAAAGATGTGTGGATGAAAATAAGGTAGGGGAGGACAGCTCTGAGATGGCTGGTGACTAGTGATATCTTCTCTGAGAAAGAGCACAGCAGTTCAGGATGCAAAGACAATGGGGTCCATTTGAAAATTGCTAGGTCTGTTTTCTACAAGATGGCGAAATCTGGAAGGCAGTTGAGAAATTTGAGTCAATGGCTTTTTCTCTCCGTGCTTCCCTCCAATTCTACCTTTCTTCCTTCTTTCCTTCCTTTTTTCTTTCATTTCCTCCTTCCTTTCTTTCTCCTCCTCCTCCTCCTTTTGTCTTCCTCCTTCTCCTCCTCCTTTTCTTATCTCAACTCAGTAAAAATTATTAAGGCCCTACCTAACACCAAAGTTTACACTGAACACTAAGAAACAAATGTAAACTGGTTATGAAGTTTGCTGTCAAAGAGACCAGCCTGGTGTGGAGCAGATATCACTTAAAATACCAATGTTATAATTTAAAACATTTTATAATTCCAATGTAAATGAGACACTCTGACCATAGCAAGGACAGAGCTCTAGCACCAGCTGGAGAGTGAACTGTCTGTAAAGCACTCTGGTATCTTCAGGCTGGACTCTGACATTGAGAAACTTACGATATCCCCACCCAGACCAACTCTTTTTCTGGATAGCATCATAGACATTTGGGATAATTGAGCCCAATGAATTCTGCCTTCTACCTGCTGTTAATGTTTTGGAGATAGATATTACTACTGTCAATATATTGTTAGGAGATGGAGAAAGTGAGCTGTCCCAGGTAAAACATTCATAACTACTCTTGAGGAAACTGATCTGTGGGAACTAAAGATAGGCCTGAATAAACTTATACGGTAGGAGTTGGTAAGGCTAACAGTCAGGTTTGTAAGGTCTACTTCAGTATCAGTCATGGATGGACTACTGGAAAAAGTCATATCTAAAGTGAGCTCCATGCAAGGTATCTCCTACCTAAGGCAGTAACTAAATGGATTCCCAGGGCCCTTGTAGAATTATCCCAGTAATTTGGTTTATGAGTCTGGTGAATCCATTTAGTTCCTACCATTTGGAAGTTCAGTTAATAGTCTTGGTTCCAGTTAGAACTTGGTTAGGATTTGAGGTTGTACTTATGTTGCTGTCACACACAGCAGTAGCCAGCAGATGGCAATGTAAAAATTACTACTTGGGGAATTTTACACTTTAGAATTGATTTGAGGCCTTAGGGGCCGTCTATCTAGCAGACCCATGTGGGATATTGTGATCTTTGGGACCCGTTTCAGTTGCTCATTAAATATTTGGTGCCTTGGAAGATGAACTCTCTTACATATCCATTATCCCTAAAATGTGATTTAATTACATTCTGACTAACGTGGACCCTTGACTTATAAACTCCATCCATTTGTGAAGGCCAGTTATAAC
Organism: Petromus typicus; assembly: GCA_004026965.1. Lineage (NCBI taxonomy): Eukaryota > Metazoa > Chordata > Mammalia > Rodentia > Petromuridae > Petromus > Petromus typicus. Next base: position 11,685 of record PVIR01032594.1, read on the forward strand.
TCAGGTTGGTCAATTCAGGCTCCTCTGCACAGCCTTCCAGGACTTTCTGCTGTACACACGCAGATTCCAGTGTCCTTTTAGAGACATTGGCCCAGGATTTCTCACTTAACCCCCCAGAGGAAGGGAGATTGTAATGTTCCTTCCAGAACTCCATAAGGGTTAAATCTGTGTCTGAGACCATCTGGAAGCACAAGCAGCCAGTCTGTGCATTGTCACTGAAGACTTGTAAATTAAAACTACAATTCCAGTCATCATCCAAGTTGTTTTGTGTCAGACTGGCCATAACTTAAGGGTCCATTGTATATACTTCTTCCTTTTAAAAACAATTGCTCAAGTTTATGTAGCAGTTACGTTTTGGGTTACCCTTCCATGTTCATTCTGTTTGTTCTTAGTCTTTTCTGGCCGTACATTTAGAAGACACATAATAGCCTCGCTGGAAGAGATTCTAGAACTCATGTAGGTCATTAGGCCCAACCTTTCTCCAATGAAACTATGAATTTTAGTCTCAGTCTATGATTAAGGTACACCTAGTGACACGGTTTTAACAGTTATTTTTGTTGTGTTAATTCTAGAAAGCTGTTCTTCATAAAAAGCCACAATCTGTCTTCTCAGTGTAAATTGAATATCCCTCAGGTCTCCCAATCTACCTGTGGAGAGTCCTGCTTGCCTTTGTATTCTTGAATTTGCTGGTTTGTTTCCCATTCACTCATGAAGGACCTTTGGCTCATTTACACCCACTCATTCCCTAGCAAGGATCAGCTAAGTGAGTTCTCCCGGCTCCACATGTGCCATTCTTGAGTGAGAATATCTTACCTGAATAGCTCCTGTGGTGACACCAGAGCTTTCCAGGTCCAGAAAATCTGTGCTTCCAAAGTGATAATTGCTAAGGGTTCAGGCTGGGCTGTATTCTCCACAGGATGCAGAGCCTCAGGGCAGTTTCGTGGCCTGTACAGAAAAGAGGTATCTACTCCATTGCCCCATTTAACATTGAGCTTTATTACTCAGTACTGTAAGACCCCATTCCTACAGCTCATGTCCCCATAGACATCAGCCCTCATTTTAAGGGCCAAGCCTTGGAATCCTTCAGTATAAATATTTTACTTCACTTTCTCTCCTTTATTTTCCAAGCAGCTGCATAAACACACTTCCTCTTAGCAGCCTACATCCCCTGGATGCCAAAGGGTACCTCAGATGGCCAGAGACACAGTGCACCCCGAATCTTGACTGAAGTTCCACCAGGATACCTGTCATTCTGAGCCTGGTCCTCTCCTCTTGCCTGGAGCCAGTGGGCACGTGTTTTTAGCCCGTCTCAGTGGAAATCTAGCCAGCTCTCATCTCCTTCAGCTTATCTTTTCTCTATGTCAGATAGAGAATAGCTTCTTTGGCTATTTCACAAAATTAGCTTTGCATTTTTTCAACCTTAATTCCTACATACTTATCATAACTATAAAGTATATAAAATATAAATATATATGGAATGTTTTGGTATTTTATAGTATTCTGTAAAAGAAGGAGTTCTTGCTAAAGTTGGAGAGTAATTTGCATAATACTGAACTCATCCTTTGGCCTATAAACCAAGCATGATAAATCAAAGAAAGGATGGAATAGATGAAGAAGGAAAAGAAAAAGAAAAAATAGAATGAGATAGCTAACAGTTAAATATTTTTTTTATCTTCCACCCATAATCATTTTTCATTATTGTCTAATTCCCACAACAACTATATAACTAATATTCTCATTCTATAAAAACAACAACTGAGGTCTTTCCAGTCTGGCCACTGCCTTCAAGCCTGGTCAGAATCTTGGTAACAGAGGAGATAATGAACATTAGCAAAAAAGTCCATGAAGGTAAAACAGAAGTCTATGAATTGTTAGATAGTACAGGAGAAGTCCTCCTGTAGTCCAAGGACCAGATTAGATCGGGAAGTGTAGCCAAAAAGAATCATCCAATAGGATTGGATGAAAGAATCTAATAGGATTACCAGATATTTATACATATTTTTTTGGTTGTTTTAGGAAGCAGGTATCAAAACTGCTTTCTCTAGAAGATATGGAGTGATCACTTTCATTGTGTCCCAGTGTGAAATGAGTTTGCTGGAAAATAGCAACTGGTCTTTTTTTTTTACATACTTTTAGTTTCTCACACCAGACAAACAATGTAATATTTGTACATAAGTGTCTGATTTATTTCACTTAAGTTTATGGTCTCTGAGTCCATCATTTAGCTATAATGTCCCAAGTTTATCCTCCTTTATAACTAAATAGTAATCTATTGTATAAAAAACTCCATTTTCTTTATCTGTTCATTGGCTGATAGACAGTGGAGTTGTTTCCATGATTTATTATATACTGTGTTGCTATAAACTTGGGTGTGCATGTATCACTGTAGTATGAAGCTTTTAATTCTTTTGGGAAAATACCAAGACGAAGGACAGCTGAGTCAAAAAAGAACTTCTAGTCATGGGTTTTTGAGGGCTCTCCACACTGATTACCAGAGTAATTGCCCTGGTCTACACTTTCAACAACAGTAGAGAAAAGATCCCTTCCCCCCAGAACCTTACCAGCATTCACTATTGGTTGATTTCTTGATGATAGCCATTCTTTCTGGAATGAAATGTATAATAGATAACATGAAATAGGAAGAAAAAGTTCAAGTGGGAAAAGACTCTTGGGATGGGGTAGGTGGGAAAAAAAGAAAGGAACAAAAACTAGAAGAGAAAGATAAAATAGAAACAAAGCTTTTGTAGACAATGAGAGTTGGGCGAGGGGTGGGGAATGGAAAAAAATAAGCTACACTTATGTACAGGTACAAATTCCATTTAATGAATGTAATCATTATGTATATCAGAAGTGCGCCAATAAACTTAATCTTAAAAAATAGAATATCAACTAGTTTTCTCAAAAGAAACCCTGCAGTCAAGGAAGGATGTGAAGTTTAACCATCTAAAGTGGAGCTATTTTTCAAGGATGATGATCTACGATGGTCTGAGGAGCAGCTAATTGCTGCAAAATTTTCCTTAGCTGGACTTTTTGTAGGCCAGACTGAAGTCATGCTGCACAAGCTGTTTTTGAAACCCCGGAGAAACCCTGGTTATCCCAGAACTATACACTGGCTGATATGAAGACTGAACTAGGTGTTGTGACCACCAAAGAGATGGTTTTTTCTGATGTTACTAATAATGATTCCTGGAGACTTTGGCCATGGGGAGATGGAAGCCAGCAGAAAGGCGAACAGTCTTATTGTGACCTCACAGAGATAATTGTTGAAGGGATCGAGATGGTAAAGAAATCATTAGAGGGCCAGGGATTTAGCTCAGTGGTTCCAGCACCTGCCTTGCAAGTGCAAGGACCCGGGTTCAATCCCCAGTAACCACATACCATACTGGGTGTGGAGACTCATGCCCAGCAGCAATCAGTACTACATACAGCAGTGCCGGGCGTGGTGGCTCATGCCTGTAATCCCAGCACTCGGGAGGCAGAGGCAGGATTGCTGTAATGTGAGTTTGAGGCTGAGCTCAGGCCCAGCCTGAACTACAAAGTGAGACCCTGTCTAAAAAGAAAAGAAAAGAAAAGAAATCTTTAGAGCGAGTTGCAGAGAGAGTAGAGTTAGTTCTCAGATCAGAAAGCCAATGGCTCAATTTCTGGTCTCAGTCACTGTGAAATACTCAGGAAGGCTTGGGGGAATTATGAGATTCCTTGTGGATGTCAAGGAGCATCCGCCACAAAGGCCAAGCTGAGACTCTGAAGATGAAAGCGGAGTCTGAAGTGGATGGCACTCCAATTGTATTCATGGCAGAAGAGGGCAGAAGCAATGGCTTGGGCCTAGTGACGCCTGGTACTGACCCAGTTATCAGCCGTTCTACCCTCACAGGCTGGGGAGCTCAGGATGGGTGGTCTTGTCTTCAGCTACCCAGTAGTCTCTGCTGTTCTGCCACACTTTCTCCAGGGTGATCAGTTCAGCTTACCGCTCAGGTTTGCATTAAACAACCACTTTTTATGGGCCAAACTGGAATTAAGCATATTGAACACGTGCATTTCCTTGAAGCAGACTGACAAGAAAATCAGAGAATATAATTTCTAAAAATACCATTTCATAGGGAGGTGCTATATCTAGTTTAGCTGCAGAAAAATGAGTAAAATAGAAAAAAATGATTTTTAATCGGAGAAAACAAGTAAAATTGAACATAAATTCTTCCTTAGATACAAAAATAACAACTAAGTCACAAAACTGTTAAGTAATTCACCTAAGGGCCTGAAATGAGTAGGCAATAGAGCTGGAATTTACACTTGGGAACTCTTATTATTAAGAACTGACATTTATTGGGTATTTATTGTGAGTTGGTAGCTCTACTAAGTTATTTACATGGATTGTGTCATTTACTATTTCTGTGCACTGAAGGCTGAAGAGACCTTTAATTTTTTTTCCCAGTCCTGGGATGGAGCCCAGGGCCTCCACACTGAGCCATATCCCCAGTGTGGAAGAACGTTTGTTTTAAACTGTCATGCACAATCTTTCACTTTTGAGACAGGGTCTCACTAAGTTGCTGAGTAGCTTAGGCTGGGCTTGAACTCGTAGTCCTCCTGCCTCAGAGTTCTAGACTGCTGGGATTACAAGGATTACACCATGCCTGACTGAAGGTACTGGTTTTTGGGTTTTTGTTTTTTATTTCCAGTCAACATACAAGAAGGTTAAGTCACTTGTCCAAGGTCACACATTAGTCATCTGCAGAGCTTGTGTTTGACTCTGGCAGTTAGATACGAAGTATATGTTATACATGTATATATTATTTTCCCTCTGTATTATTTAGAAAGAGCCAGCCTGTATGTCCAAATAAGTCTTAATAGGCAATTTTATTGGTAGAGTCCTGTGTTTTACAGCAAATATCAAATCATCTGGGTCAAGACTTAGTTCAGACATTATACAGAACTAAAGCAAAACCTACTTGGCTCCAAACTGGCTGTGTGTCTTTGATTCCCAAAGTTTGTGATTAAATTTGCCTGAATACTTGAATACCTGCAGGACTGAATTCAGAGAGTTCCCATTCCGTGTGATGTGTTTTCCAGGGTTATCTGAGAAAGCACTGACTCATACCTGAGGGAAGGAGGGTAAACTGGTGCAGTTCTGACATTCAGGAATAGCAGGGGATACTTCTTTATATTGTGCATAATAGTTGAAAACAGGGCCGGGGGATAAAAAATTATAAGTTTGAATCATTTCTACTTAAATGGACATACCTGGAGGATATCCTCATAAGTGAGATAAATAGGGCACAGATAGGTACATATCGCATCTTTTCTCTGGTGTGAGAAAATAAAGAGTAAAAATAAATGAGTCCTAGAATTGTATGTTATATATTGTGAAATAGAAAATGCTCCAATGTAAAATAGGAAGAAGGGGGGAAATGTTGAGATTGTAACAAAAAAGTAAGGAAACAAATTTTATGTATATGGGGGGGCGGTAGGGTGGGTAGGGCTATGGGAAAAAATGAGAATTAAGTGGTGTCTTATACTGATACAAATCCCCATTATGGAGTGCAATCATGATGTGTATATGTAATGTACTAATAAAGATTTAAAAATTTAAAAAAAAAAAAAAGAAAAGAAAACAGGGCCGGGGGTTTAGCTCAGTGATTCCGGCACCTGTCTTGCAAGCACAAGGGTGCGGGTTCGATTCCTCAGTTAACCACATACCACGCTGGGCTGGAGACTCAGCAGCAACCAGTACCACATACCACAGTGCCGGGCGTGGTGGCTCACGCCAGTAATCCCAACACTTGGGAGGCAAGAGGCAGGAGGATTGCTGTGATGTGAGTTTGAGGCTGAGCTCAGGGCCAGCCTCAACTACAAAGTGAGACCTTGCCTCAAAAAACCTAAAGAAAAAAAAAAAGTTGAAAACAAATTTCCATTTATTTTATCTTATTACATTCATCCAGCCTTCTCAGTAACTGACTTCTGTAAAAATTTATATCTTTATTGGTATATTATATATACGCATCACAATCACACTCAACTTTGAGAATTTGTATCAGTATATGACACGACTTAATTCTCATTTTTTTCCCATTCCACTACCCAAGCTAAAAACCTCCCCGCTATATATATAAGCTTTGGTTCCTTTTTTCTTTTACCGTCATATTTTTTCTTTCTCCTCATTATACCTCATTTCCTTTTGAATATTTTCTATTTCACAGTATCTACCATACATTCTAAAACTCATTTACATCTTCATTTTCTCATACCAGGTAAAAGATACAAGATTTACACATCTGTGACCTCTTTATTTCACTTATGAGTATGTCTTTTTTTAGTTTTTTGATACAGGGTCTTGCTTTGTACTTCAGGCTGGCCCTGAGCTCACTATGTGGCCCAGGGTATCCTCAAACTCACAGCAATCCTCCTGCCTCTGCCTTCTGAGTGCTGGGATTACAAGCATGAGCCACCATGTCTGACACTGTGATATGTGGTACTGAGAACCAACTTTGGTACCTTGTGTTTTGCCAGGCAGACACCAGAACCACTGAGCTAAAGCCCCACCCAAAAACTGACTTTTACCGTGCATTAGTGAAATTTAGATAGGTAAATGTGAAGAATCGCTGATAATTTGAACAAAATGGTCTTTAGCTAAAATAATTCAAGCCTGATCATTAACTGTTATTCATTTTTCTGT
>PVIR01032595.1:0-18524 GCA_004026965.1 Petromus typicus
TTTTTTGTGTGTTTGTTTGTTTGTTTGTTTTTTGGGACAGTTTCACTTTGTAGTTCAGGCTGGCCCTAAGCTCAGCCTCCAACTCACATCACAGCAATCCTCCTGCCTCTGCCTCCTGAGTGCTGGGATTACAGGCGTGAGCCACCATGCCCAGCACTGTGGTTTGTGGTACTGATTGTTGCTGGGTGTGAGTTTCCATGCCCAGTATTGTATGTGGGTCTATAGTTAATGGTTTTAAACATCACCCACTTAAAGGATTGATTCTTACGCAAAAGCTTTGCACTCAAAGCATGTCATAATAATTATGAGGGTTTTATGAAATTTCTTCACCAAGGTGCTGCTTTCTATGGCACAGGAATCTGGATGTCTTTTTAACTGCAATTATTAGTATATTAAGCTCACACTTATTTGCATGAAACTCATTGGTATTGATACAACTGCTTTCTTCCTAGGAGCATGTTATCTGAACAAAATATATGTTGCTCACCTACAAAAATCCCATCACCTTCATGGAATTGAGGTCCTGCATCTAGCAGAACAGTAGCATTACAGAAACATTGCTGAAATTTCCTTCCTTCTGTGCCCAGCAGCTCAGTCTGCAGTTAGGCCAGTACCAGAGACAGGTCAGGGCTGTTTTCTTTCTTACTAAGGCCACCTTTCCAAGTTCTCTGAGCCACTAGAACCATGTGATATATGTATCACATGCCCCTTTCCTCACTTCTAGACACAAAAACAGTCGAATAAAAACAATAAAAAGTGATAGAGGGTTTAAAAATGAGAATCCATTCACAAATGCCAAAAGCTATCAATTTTTAGACTTCTGCCACTGCACAAAATGCAAATTATCTGTGAGTTTCCTACCATTTATGACACATAGCAAAAAGCATATTCTAGCGTCTTTTAGACTTACTTGCATTTTATAGCCAGCTGCTGAGCTTTTATAAACCAACACAACCTGGAACTACAAGAGACCATGCTAAGAGAAAAAAGTACATCAGAATTTTGTGAAGATCCCTGGATTTTTGTATTTGTTTTTTGTTTATTTTCAGTACTAGGGCTTGAACTCAGAGCCTTAACATTTAAATATATCCCTGACTCTTGCTAAATTACCAAATTGCCTGGATGAGGCTCAACCCTAGAATCCTCCTGCCTCAGCCTCCTGAGTCCTGGGATGACTGGGCTGTGCTATTACCCTTAAGTCCAAGTGTTTTTAATTCTAGTAGCACTAGCACTAGATTCTGTTTTTAGTTCACCATGAACTAGTTATGTGATCGAGAAAGTCAACCTCTCTGGGCCATAAAATATTAGAAGAATTAGACATTTAGACTTGAAAAAATTTCCTTTCACTTCTAAACTTGTATGATTCTAAACATAACAATGATCAGTTCTAACCATTAGTTATAATTTACAACATAGTTAGACTCAGAATTTACAACTCCCAAATTCTAAGGGGAAAAAATCTATTATTAAGATTTTACTCTCAGAAAACATTAAGCTGCATAAGCTGTGCAAGAGGCCAAAGCACACGCAAACTCCAACAAAATCGCAAGTCAAACAAGAACATGAAGTGTTCTACAGGATCATTTTTGTGCTAACCATTTATCTAGAACTGGATCACCAGTGAAATAGAAAATGTGCACTGGACCAGTGAAGTAAGCAAGAGGGCCTCTTCCAGCACAGTGGGGTGACAATAGCCAACAAGGGGACAGGAAGCACATCACGTGGAAGTGACGTTTCCAGCCGTTAAGGGGACAGCACTAGAAAAAGTGAGGGAAGGAGGCGACGCAGATGCAAGTCTGTTCCCAGGAGGCTGGTCACTCTCCTGCCTCTCACAGGGCCTGGGGTGGGCTCTATCCCCTTAGAGAATTTCACCTCAAAGGGGCTGCTCCCAGGTCCTTAACACTTACAGGGTAGATTTCCATCCCAAAAGAGCAGAAACATTTACAGCTGTAAATGTTTTAGGGAAATGAGGAAATGTTGATAGAGATACTAAATTGTATTTAGATAGGACAAAGTTCTGATGTGCTATCACGCAGTAGGGAGACTAATAGATAACAAGAAAATACTGCACATTTCAAAGCCAGGACTTGTCATTTTTTATTGTATGACACAGTCATTTTATGTTATTTCATACATTACAGTACTGAATATGAGTTATGCAATGTTGAATGCAATGATGTTATTCAAAATGTACCAATAAAGATTTGAATTTTTTAAAAGTTATGCAGATTAAAGTCATCAAGGTGCATACTTTTAACTGTTTCTTTGTTCCGACTATTGTAATATACATACTATATACACAATTCCTCAACATCAATTCATTGGACAACCTAAGGAACAGAACTCTGTTAAACAAGTTATGTTTGTGTCTAAAAAAAAAGTCAGAACAAAAGATTTTCTACATTTTCACCACAAAGAACTGATAAATATTTGAGGAGAAGGGCATTTATCCTGCTTAAAGCATTACACAGTGTATATATACATGGAAACAACAGCAGACCATGAGCTCATCAAAACATGGGCAAACGAATTCCACAGATACTTTTCAAAAGAGGAACACCTGGCCAGTCAGTACTGTACATGAAAAAATGTTTGTCATGGTCAGCCTTTAGGAAAATGCAAGTCAAAACACCTCAGATTTCATCTTACACCAACCAGAAGGGTATCAAGGACTCAAAACAGGAAGCACTCTCCTCGGGATGTGAGGGAAAGGAATCCTTCTACATGGTTGGAAGGGATGTAATCTAGGAATACTACTATAGAAAGCAGTGTAGAGATGAGACAAAAAGCGAAAAATAGGAACTCCATTTGACCCAGCTATACCTCCTCTGGGTAATTCCTGAAAAAATTAAAGACATCATATTCCAGTGACTCACGTTTACCTACCATTACAGTAACACAATTCATACTATCTAAACTCTAAAAACAGCTTAGATGCCAATCAAAAGACAAGTATGGAAATGTGATCCATATAAGTAACGGAATATATGCAAAAATGGAATTACATAATTTGGGGGAAAACAGATGGAACTGGGGACCATAATGTTAAGTAAAACGAGTCAGACATGGAACATTAAATAGCACGTGATGTCCCTTACATGAAAATTAAACCAAGGAAAGAAAAGAATAAAATGTAAAGAGGTGATAGGAAGCAAAAATGTACAGTTCTTTAGAGATGAAGGGGATTAAGCGGAGGGGCAAAGAAGTGGAAGGAATAAATCAAGATATGTTACATCCTTTCTCCAAAAACAAAAGTATCTTTTTTTTCTTCAGTGCCACGGATTGAACTCAGGACCTCGCACTTGGCAGGCAGGTGCAGTGTCACTGAGCTACATCCCAGCCCTTTTTTTTTTTTTTCTTTTTCAAAATTATCTGTTGTATATAGCAAACACACACTTAAGAAAGAAAAGAAAAGGGTGTCTAGAGGACCGTGGCCAGAAAGCAGCCCTCAGTTATGCTGAAGGGAACGCTGAAACTTTGTTACTTCATTATTTCTTCAATTCTACCTTGGCATTGTAGCAGAAACTCCCATAGCTGAGTGATTTTCTCATCTCTTGACTCCTTAGGCTCATGAACTATGATAATTCGATTCCAGATCACATTTTTTTACACTTTAACTTTTCTAAAACTTGGATTTGCCTTATAATCAATGATCTTTTACAAGTGGTTTTGGTTGGTGACCATGGTGATTTATCAAATGCTGTAACTTGTCAGTCCTCAAAAGGACTGCACAAGACTTTTTGAAACAAAATTACTTTGTTGAACAGAGCCACTGTATATAAATTTGATAGTATTAGCACAATAAATACTTAGGTTGTCAACATGCTGGCTCAAGCTTCTTATTTTCTTGCAGAGCAAAAACCTTGTTCTTATAGATGTTCCTCTTGTTACATCTTGAAACAGTGTTACATATTATTACTCACAATGTGTAGAAGCCAATGCTTGTCCTGCACCAGGCAAAATAATAAAGACAGGAAGCAGGAAGCTTAGACAAAGGCCATCAAAAAGAAAAGATACCTATATGCCATAAGCGATGGTGTGAACAGCTGATAGTATTCTTTCTTTATTCACAATATTTTAAATAATATGGTTCATATTAAAAATCAATAATCTTAAATTTAAAAAACTGTGGTAGCCAGCCTGATGTGTAAGGAATGAACCTCAGCCACATGTACGGTTCCACTGTTTGTCCTCAAACCAAGATTATTAGATCCTCATATGCTTTTAACAAAGACTTTTGTTTCACGATGACTGAAGAGAAGGTCTTATTTCAGACAGCTTTCAGAGAAACACAAGCCATTTTTGTGATTTCCTGTTATTAATCCCTTCTTCATCTGCCCCTTTTGAGCCTAACTTTGAGCAGGATCTGCTCCTCTGTCTGTCAGTGTGTTGGATACTGCAAAGCCCCAGCCACAATTCACGAATGCTGGTGGGAGGCCAGTTCCAGTTATCAGAGCATTGGGAGCCTTCTGAGGATTCTTCAGAATTCAAGGCTCAAAAATGCCTATGCCACCTTTTCATGAAAAAGAACTGCTCCAAGTACATTTATAGTGAGTAAAACTCATTGATTTAGCAAAGCCACAAGCAGATAATGATTTTAGTTGCCTTAATCCCAAAGGAGGCTGGTAAAAAGTAAGCTGGATTTTCTTAAAAAGATACTCTGATTCAAGTTCAAATGAAACAATTTCTAAAGTGTCTGAAGTGAGGGATCCTAGGGGAGTCATTAGTATCATCATCAGCTGTCTCAAATGGTTGGAAATGCCAGAAGGACTCGACAAACACCGGCCTCGATGCCTCTGAAGAATTCTGGGTCGTGGGGAATTCTAAAGAGTGGGCAGTGTCGCGGGGAATTCTGGGGAGTGGGCAGTGTCGCAGGGAATTCTGGGGAGTGGGCAGTGTTGCAGGGACAGGCAGCCTCCCCTAACTCTGCCTCCACTAATTCTCCTGCAGATGGCTGCTGCAGCCTTCTCTGTACCGCTCAACTCAGCAATGCTGGTAATATCCCGTGGCCTGGTCTTTGAAGTCCTAATACTTCTTGGAAACTGACTGAAGCTTAGTGGGATTTTCCGTGATTCTGGGAAAAGATCATCTTCGTGTCATATTCATCTCCAGACTCTATGCTGCTTGCGCTTCATGTTCAGGCTTTGAAAATAAATATCAAAGTTTAACAAAGAGGTCTTTCATTTGAAGATAAAATATTTGGGCTCTAGTCCTGGCTCTCACTAACCAGATATGTGAATTTGAGTAATTTGTTTAACATCTCTAGGTCTCAACTTAACTAATTAAAAATTAAGAAAGGCAGCTATGATAAAATAGAATGATAAAATATTTTGCAACCTATAACCAATGTTAAATGCTATGTAGTTACAACTATAAATGCCACCACCCCTGCTGTCAGATTAGCTACAATGCCAGAGGTAAGGACCTTAAATGTGTGTAATGGGAAGTTTGCTCTCTAAATAGAAATGACACCCTGTACTTTACAGCCAGTATCATAGCTCATTCTGTCTTATGCTGGATGTTTGAAGATCTTCTAAGGGTCATTAGAAGATGGTAAGGGACTTGGTCAAAGCTTTGTAGCTCTAAAGAAATAAATGGGCAACAATGGAAGGTACTTCAGAGAACAGAGAGGTACAGATGACTCTTTCCAGTCCTGTGCCCCTGCCGAGGTCATTTCAGAGTAACCACTTAAACTGTGTGCTCCCCTACCTCACATTATCGAACAATTTGAGGACAGGCTTCCTGAGGGGCATTTAAACCATCAATGTCATGCTGTCAGAACCCCTAATGTAACCTAGTCCTTCAAATGAGTGCTGCTCTTCATGAAATGCTGCTAGAATTTTAAGTTATTGATAAATTTCCAGTTTTCATAGCAGGATTCTGAAATATTCTTCAGGACTCACACTTATGCCATGTCTGGATTCTCTCCATAGGGTACTCCTGGAACCATAAAGGAAAGCTTAAGAGAGACCCATAGTGTTTGTTTCATTTAAATAGAATATAAAGAGGGAAAATGTCCAGAGGACTGAGTACTATAGGGCAGCATTGGTGAAAACACAAAGATGCCTAGGAAGATGTTTTATAATCTCCTCAATCCCAGAGTATAATGGCCAATATTTGTTGGGCATGTTGGGCGTTATATTTAAGATTCCACAAGAATTACATTGAAAGCTCACGTGGAATTATCATAGTGTGACATGACTGGGATAGTACGTTATCATGAAAGTATTATTTCGGTTGTACTGAACTTGGGAAAGTCTGAGTTACTTTCTAAGCCCTTTGTATTTCCTTATACTTTGACACAGGGTTTTGCTAGATTATTTGAGCTGACCTCAAACTTGTGATCATCCCTTCTCAGCTTTTAAGAGATCATAGTTGTGTGTTATAGGCATTCCCAGACCCTGGTGGTATCACTGTCTTAATTTTACAGACAAAATTGGTGAAAAACAGAGAATCTTAAGAGACTGGTGCAGGGCAAACAGGGACAGTTGTGGAGTAAAGGAAAGCATTTCACTTTGGCAGATAATCCCAAAGCCCAAGGTCTCAAACTCTATGTTCTGAACACTAATGGATATTTCCCCTGATAGCACTATGAATGGAACTGTCTTTCACTGGTTGGGAGAACAGTTCTGAATCCCCTTCTTGGTCCTCCAGGCTTCCCTGAATTCACCAAACCAAGTCAGATCTCTCATTTATTACATACACTCTTGTAGGATTCTAACTTTGCTTCTTAGTACTCATCACAGTCATGCTTGTGTTTAAATACTTCTTTGGAAACTAATTTCTATGTCTACCCACATCTTGCTTGCAGACTGCAGGCTTTATGACAGTAGATGTTCCATGAGAATTAAGACAAAGAACATAGACATTCAAAAGGCCCCTGGTGCTTCAAACACTACCCTTCCCCCATGACTGAAGCGCAAAACCCAGGAAAACCCCGAAGGATCACCACATGATTCCTGCCCTCCTACACAGAGAACAGAGAGACTGCTTTCCAGAGGTTTGAAAGGATTGACTTCATCTTTCTGATCATGATTTTCTTCTTTTCCCCAAACACAAAAGATCATACAATCTCTCAGGATGCTGCCAGATTTAACTTTCTTTCTGTAAAACTATAGATCTGAAAGTTTCTTTGCCATTTGAAGGGGGGAAAAGGTGAAAATTTCCCTCAGCTCTGGCAAAACTTCTCCAATTAATTAGTGAAAACTTAAAGAACTATTTAAATATTCCTAATTTGCTGTGAATCTATAGAAATAAAAACCTCTTTCATGTATATTGAAACAACCTCCAACAATTACAGTAACCACCTGAAAAATCAAATAAAGTCACAGAAAAATATGAAAAACAAGAAGGTATAAGGCATGTCACAGTGAGTTTTTAAGCTAAGTAGAAACTCTCAAGTACATTCCAAGAAAATTTTCAGCTTAACCGAGAACAATGGAAAAACAGAGGAACCTAAAAGTACAATAAAACCAGAACTATTTAGCCAACATAAATCTACAGAGACAAAATACCTTCACATTCAGTGTTTTAGACAAATTTATTGCCATAATCATGGGAGTTATTTCTATCATTAGTGAATGCAACTGAGAAACACTATTAAATTATAAATGAATAAAACCACACAGGGAAATGGAATCCCAAAAAGTTTTGAAAATATCATTTTATCATGGGAAACAATTATGTTATTCCAAAGAGAAAGGAATACAGTTCTCACTAGTAGAAAATGAGATGCCCCCACATGACACTGAATAGTGCAGAATAACTTTTTAAAATAGTGCTTGAAGGGGCTACTAAGTTCTCTGTGGGCTTATGATGTCCTCACATTTAGATTTAATCTTACAAGCATTCCACCTAAATGTATACCCGTAAGTGTAAGTTATAAAATGTTTAAAACTGCTTTCTATCACCTGCACTTTTTTTTTTTTTTGAAGGACTCACCAACATGACAACTAGGTGTTTATTCCGTAGAGGTATTCTAACTTGACTGGAAACACTGTCAAACTGCGGAAGTTAATCAGGATAGACCACTGGAGCATAGTCTGGGATCAGATAAGCATCTGAGCATTGGAGGTTTCAAGGTCTACCTATTTATCACATAGTCTCATTTTTCATTCATGGTGGAGTGCTTCTGAAGGCTTTAGAAATTCTCTGTGATAAGGAGCAAGAAGTACCTTCTAGTTTTATTTAGAAAACAATCCTTTCCTCATAATAGCTACCAATCACTCTTAAAAAGAAACAAACTTGTGAGTCAACTCAGGTGCTAATTCCGGAACCAATCTAAGTGTCTGATAATGCATGGACAAGCTTTTTAGAATGATTTTTGTGGGAGGATGCACAGAATTTCTATGACTTCCATTGCTCCTACTCCTTACTCAGTTTTGAGAAGAAAGAAGGGTGGATGAATGAGGGATTAGATACATATACACGTGAATAAATAGACTAAGAAAAAAAAGAAGTTTGAGAAAAATAAAAGCAAACACACAAAATAAAGGAAGAGGGATGTTTTAAAAGAAGAAAAAAGATAAACACATGGGCTAAAATCTATTGGTACAATAAAGATCCTTATACTGAGAAAGCACATATAAATATATTAAAATCCACTTAGTAAAATTTTGTTGAGAAAATAAAGGATTTCTAACAATGTCATTTAACAGTTCTCTTAGGAAATCGCATAAAATTATTGCTTATATGCTAGTCTTATTTTGGTTATTCTGGAAAATTAGCACTTAGAATTCATCCTGATTTAGGTCCTAAAAATTGAGAGTTAAGTTTTAAAAAGATCAGGATATGCCCTGTCCTTCCAAAGCACGAGCTGGTCTCCCATCACTCTAGTCAGTATTCACTCTTGATACAACGTCCCTAATTTAAGGAACCAAATAAGCAATGTGGCTTGGGCAGGGTATGGCCTTGAGATCAGAAGCATGGCTTTTAGGTCTTTACTTGCAAATTCAGACATTGGTGACTTCTAGCCTGTCCTTCAGTTCCCATGTTGACACTGAGACTAATAATGGATCTTAGAGGTTACTGTGAGGATTAAATGAGACAATACATGCAGAGCTTTAGCACCATACCTAGCACAGGAAATGCTAGCTTCTGCTGGCTACATGGCATGTGGTCATTGACTAGCAAGGTATATACATAATGAACACAATATATGCAATGAATACCATTTTTTTTTCCTTAACAAAGCAAGACTGGTATAAGGGAGAAAGGGGAGGAAGAAAAAAGAAACCATTGTTTGAAAACAGTGAATTTGGGCAAAATGATAATTGGCAAGAAGAGAGATATTCTATTCTTTGGGAGCTGTATGTACATTATTTTCCCTTTCATTGAGTTCTCTGGAAGAGCTTTTTTGTTTGCTGTGTGACACAGGAGCCAGGCCACCCAAATCTCTCTGCTGCTGTTCCTTATCAGCACCTTTGTATAAAATGTATCAAGTTATGCCATATCGGCACTGTTTCCCTAACCAAAACTGCTTTCTTCTCCACCTTAATCTAAATTCTACCCTGTTATAACAGCTATGATGTTCTGTACTTTCCTTAACATACTGAAGTCATTCTGTCATCAATCTGCCCTCCAGGTGTAGCTCATGAGTCAAGGGCTTGCCTAGCATACATAAGACCTGAGTTTGACCCCGAATACCACAAAAAACATGCCTTTGGTTGTCTGATTAGTGGCTTCTTCTCCCCAACGAGACTGTCCCAACTACAGTAATGTTAATCTTTCCTGCATTATTCACCACTGCGTGCTCAGCATGCAGCACTGTGCAAGACAGACAGTAGGTACACACAGTGTTTGATGGAGGGGGAGAAGCAGGCAATAGATAGGTGGGCACAATATGATTTTAAAACAGCTGAAATGTTTAGAGACAAGAACTATCACCCTGGATTTGGGCAGGGGAATTAGAAAGAGCAGCAAGGAAGACATGCCATTTTATCTGAGCCTCCATGCATGGGTAGAATTTAAACATCCCCTCTGGGAAAGCCCAGGACATGCAATAAAATGTGTCTCAGTTTCTCTCGAACATAAGGTCTCTGAGGAGGCTTCCTGCAAGCTGAGGGTAGGAATTTGTGCCAGGAATGTCAGGCGAAGCTGCTTCACAGTGGGGAGCCCCTGAGGACTGGGTTAGAGAAGAGACATGCTCGGATCTGTGCTCTAGAATATGAGTTGGAGAGGTGTAAAAGGCAACTGCAAGGGGGGAGAACTCGGAGGCAGGGAGGTGACTTCATACGGGCCGAGTTATTCTTTCCATTATTTCTGCGACAGTATTACACAGGCAGATAGCCTACCAAACATGCTGAGTTTACTTGATTTAGACAAATGATGATGATTCTCAATTCTTCAAGGGATTTTTGTGAAACAAAATTGCCAAGATGAATAATTAGAATATTTTGAAGACTATTCAAGCGTTTTCTCTACATGCATTTATCCATGTCTGGCTGGCATGCAAATTGGAGTTTATACTCAAAATCACAGAATTATATGATAGAATTCACATAGGGTAAATGAATCCTGAAAGAATGAGGCTGTGAATATATAGAACTCTGTATTTAAATTGATGAATTGTTTTGACAAGAGTCTTGTGATTTCCACATTTGCAAAACTACTAATAATGGCCAGCACTCACAGTGTGCTTCCCATGTTCTATGTACAGGTACATCGCATACACTTTTTAAAATTGTTAACAAATCTTTCAAAGATTAGTGAGCTTTCACAGCCCCTAGTGGCAGGTTGAACACTCCAATTTAGGATTTCTAACATCCTCCAAACCAGATAGTTTCCTTTGCTGGGTGTAAATTGCTTGCAACTATTTACAAATGATTTTTTTCCAGCCAATCAGATGACAAAAGAAATGTATTAGATTTAAACACAGAGACACACATACACACCCCTCCATGCAGCTTCCAACTCCTTGATCCACCATATTCCTCAGCCACTTTTCTCCTTCAAATGCATTTCCTGCCTAATGGAAGACCGAAGCATCCTGAGTTCCCCTCCTGCCCATCACTGACACGCTTCTGTCTGTGTGACCTCTGTCTGCTGCTATCAATTCTCCATCCTGTCCAACTCTCTTGTCACCCAATACTTTGGTCTCCAATCTCAACTTCATACGGGCATTATAATATGCAATTTGGCTACATACAGGGCAAATATAGTGGTATGGCTCTTGTCTCCTCAACCATTCACAGATAGGACTGTGTGTGGTAAGTTTCAGTGTCAGTGACACATGGTAAAGGTCATCAGGACGATGGTGGAGATAACAAGAGCCAGTGATAACTAAGGGGAAGGTGGCGGTTGCCAAGTCAGAAGGGGACAATGTGGTGGTTGCTGAGGAGAGAGAGAGGCCTATGCTGAGAATGCTCACTCTAAGAGAGAAGAGACAGATGTAAGGAAATGTAAGTAAACTGATGAAAGTAAAGTGTAAACTCATAAATGAAATGGAAAGCCTAGCTTGAGGCAGCTGTCACCTCTCCTGCAATGCTGGCACTTCCTCCTCCTAGCAAAGAGCATCTGTGATGGGCAAAAATTAATCCAAAATAAGGGCAGCATTGCACCAGAGGAACTCAAGAAACCTGTCACTGGATGACCTGTGCTCAAGATGAGCTCTTCAGGCATCACATAAAGCACATCAACTTCACACTCACACCTACACATATTAAAAGCCATCCACAGAAAATGTTAAAAGCTTAAAAATTTGAGCAGACAACCTTGCACTAGTTTTCCTCCTAGTACCTCAAAGATTATCTTCAAGTATTCCATTGTCTTCCATTTGCAGTCACACACACACACACACACACACACACACACACACACACACACACACACAATTATGTATACCATCCACATTGGCAACTGCTTTTTAGCCTGTCTTCCTAGAATTGGTTTTATGGTTGGTGTACTTTCAGCAAAAGAATTTCATTTTAACAACAAGGCAGCAATGTTTTCAATTACTTTAGATGGAGCTACTAAGAGTGTGGACAAAAGAGCCTACTTCCACTGGTTTTATTTTACTCATCCAGTGAATCCTATGCTCCATTCCATTAATTCCACACAAAGCGTGACACCATGGCTGCCTCTGCCTTCATTGGAAGAAGCCAGGCCTCAGGTCAGTCTCCACTGGGTCCCTGAGTGATCTGAAAAGGGAAGAGCTGAAGTTAAAGCCCAGCAATCTCTGGCTCTGTGCTGCAGGGATAACGATCCAAAAATGCCCGTGTGACATGTGAGCACTTTACAGTCCAAGGGTGATGGTTTAAGTAAGTATTTCAAAAGTACCTAATGGGCTAGTAGCTGCGCTGTGTAAGACAAACCTAGATGGGAGTGAGAAGTAAAAACAGAGTTTACAGTTTCTGTGCCTGCACCAATGTAGGCCATATTAAGAATATATGATTAGATGAAACTCTTTATGAAGAGAAAATATTTTCTATCAAACAGCACAAAAACTGCTATGGCTCAATCTGTACGGTACATTCATTTTACTTAATAAAGCCAATTCTTGAAAAACAAAATGATTACATTTTTAAAACTTATTTCTGATTGATTTATTTGGACCTGAAACTCTCAGACATCGACGCTTTTTGTAATCTAATTTTAAATGTCATAAGAGAGAAATAAAAGAAAAATACCATATGATACATGTCCAAAGTCCCCCTGATTATTCTTTATTTTCACAGAATATGTTTCTCAACTTAATTCCACTACTTTTTTACCTGAACAGAGCTAAGTAGCTTCAATTATAACCTTTACTAAATTTAGATGAACTTCATCTGACCCACATTACAGGCTATGGGAGAGAAATTGCTATTCACATATCCATACATCAGCACATTTACTCCAGAATCTGCTTGTTAACTCTGGTCACATTTTTCCAGTTACTTTCGTTGTCATCTTTACCCAGCCCTCAGCTTCTCTTTGAGTTCTTTTCTTTCTGCGACTCACTTCTCATCTGGCCTTCCACCCCAGTGTTCCGCAAACAAGGCCACAAACAAGCTCCACCGATAGGGTCTCACATTCCCCAGTACCGAGAGGCTGGACAGCCAAAGCTAGTGGCCCATGAGAGAGAAACAACCCTCCAACCCAAGTTGATGCTGCTCTCCCTAAAATTTAGCCATCCTGTTCTCCAAAGCTGAGAAAGTCTTTGTGTAGTAAAATCTTTGTGTGTTTGTGATTTTTCTCTTCATTTCCTTGACACTTGAAATGGGCATCTGTTGACTACCACTGTGCTATATTCTGAATCAGAACTCTTACTCCTCTGACACTGAGGGTATTATGGTGAATCAAGCCCAAGTCCTTGATGCTCTTCCTCTTAGAATAATATCCTTTCCAGGTCTTCAGCCTCCTCGTGACAATAGATTCCTGGTTGGCAGTGTATGTCTGCATCTCCGCTGTGAGGTCAGATTAGGTTTCATCTGTCACAGTTCAGCAAGGGCCATGCCATGTTCAGGCCTAGCTCTGAATGCCTATATTAGTGCCCAGAGCACTTGGCTTTTTCCTTTTTTCTAATCCAAGATCTCACTATGTAGCCCAAGATGGCATCAGACTTGTAGCATTCTTCCTGCCTCAGTTTCTCAAGTGCTGGGATTACAGACATGTGCTGAGTTTCAGATTGCTCTTGGGTTGAAAGACTCAAGAGTTTTGTGAAAAATGAAAGCAGAGAATTTTAGAAATGATGACATTCTTTAGAAAGAAACCTGCATAAAGACTTGGAGAAAAAAGAGGAGGTGGCGGAGACATCTCTACAAAAGTGAGCAACCTACTCTGAAGTCAGGAAAAATGCCAAGGCACACACCTAACAGACGCAGATGTAAGAGCCGATGGTGGGACAGGGTGGTGTCATTCAGGCGCAGGATTTGAAAATATCATTTTCTCAAAGATGTTGCTGGAATTCTGTAGAAATCAAGCTACCTTATGCATCTCAAAAGAAGCACTTAGAAAAGAAACATTTTAAGATCTGAAGAAAGAGTGGTCCCCTTCATAGGAAAAAAGTCCTTCCCATCTGAGACTCTAAGGTGAGGTAAGATGTTGGAGAGCAGCAGGTGGGAACCATTGGTCAAGGTGTGTGGACAGTGTGGGGAGCCCCACACTGGACTCTTGTCTCTGCATTCAACCTCCGTGTCTCCCCAGACACTGGGAAGCCTGTGCCAGAGCTGCGACGCTCTCCCTTCTTGACTTTAGGGATCCCCACATAAGAACAGTACTCAGGTAAGCTGCCCCGGGAGAAGGAGCGACTGAGTGGGGACTGATGGCAAATGCCTCTCTGATGGTCACCTAATAGAGAGAGAACTCAAACTGGTGTGGTGAGGCAGAGCAAGAACCAAAATTGTACAAGGTGAGATGTGTGTTTGTGTACACGTAGACACATGTGTGTGCATATAATCAACGTCTTCATATGAAAATGTGGACGTGAACCACAAACTTGCTTAGAACAGGCTGCTATAAAATGCAAAAATAAAACTATATAACAAATTAAATAAGCTGGAAGTGCATTGCTTATTTGAGCAACAGTATTTCTTGACAGAGGAGTAGCTGCCAGGTCAGTCTCTCTCTGCGGATGTATGTGTAGAACTGTGTTGGGATCGCAGGTAGCTGTATTCAATCTGTGTCTCCCAGAGTCTTCTTGGGAACCGTCACACTTCAGGTAGCCAAAAGGGAAGAGAACCCAGCCCTAGAGTGCCAAGCCCAAGCTCACACTGGGAACACCTCGCTTTTGCTCACTCATGTCCACACTGGTGAGAAGGCTTTGGAAACACAGTCAGCGGGTCGGCAGCCTGCTACGCAGGAGGAGCACAGACACGCGGCAGACACACAGCCGTCTACACTGGCCACTGTCAGGCTTTGTCATCTAGTAGGTTACAATGACAGAAAAATCATGAAATGCTAGAGGACAAAACTTGTGCTCAGCTCTTGATGTACAGTCCTTCAAAATTAGTTTTTCTGGTGAAACAATTCTGGGGTTGTGGGGAGTGAGGAGATGGCAGCTGTTGGGGTTATAGAACAGACAGACATGATTGCTCTGCCAAGAACTTTCCCAGTCTGAAAAAAACTGAGGTTTTCGAAACACTTTCAAGTATATTATCACACTGGAGTTTCACAGTAGCCCAGTAAATGTAGGTAATATGAACCTTTATTGCCATTTTGAGGAAAAGGAAATGGAAATAGAAAGAGGTCAAGGACTTCCTGAAGTCTCACCCCCAGTGAGGGTTTGACTGGATCTCAGACCTCTAAGTACAATCTAGCCCTTCTCCCAGTGCCTCTCCCTGCTCCATGGCTCTGGAACTGGACTGCAATTGTCCAAAGAGCAATTAAATTGAGCCCTATCCAAGAAAGGGTATGTCTTGACTTTTGATCAACAATAGTGTTTTATTTGACTGCTATTGAATTTTTTAGCATTACAGTGGGAAAATGCATTATTGTTACAACTATGTCAGGAAAAAAAGACTTCAGAGTAAGAAAGAATGAGGAACCAAAGTCATTCACATTACGATAAGTTAGTTTGCTGAGATTGTAGAAAACCAAGAGCATGAACAGATGCTGGAGAGAATTTTTCATTCTACTCTGCAGGCGACTAAACCATGCTCTTCACTTAGGATGCCGAAACATGAATGCTGCACAGGGATGCCTGGACAGCATCTGGGGCACTGACAGGGCCACAAGCCCAGAAACTGAAGGGCTGTTTGCTTGTGGGGTTTAATGCAATGGCCTATAAGGCTTTTCTGCTCTTGCAGAATTAAGTTTGTGGATTCATCTTATTCTACTCAATTTTTTGGTGGAAGTGTAGTGTTCTACAGTGAATAATTAACAGACTAGCCCTGACCTGAGGTTCAGTTATGTTGGAAACCCAGAGAACTAATGTACTCTGTAAAAGCCTGAGTAATTCAGATCTCACAGGCCTTTATGCACCTCACAGTGAGCTCCTGCACCTTGCAGCTGCACTGTAGCTCCTTAAGGCCATGCAGAAAAAAAGACACTTTTCTGAGACTATTGTAATGGGCACTCCTTTATATTGGATCATATATTCAGCAAATAAACTAAAGCCAATAGATATTGGTCACAAAACTTTAAAATATGTCAGTTTCACCTCACACTTTATACCAAAGTTAACTCAAAAATAATTATACAAGTAACACATACATGTAAAAATCAAAAAGCAGGGGGAAAAGATTGGGGCTATATAAAGAATTTTAGGTTTGTTACTAGTAAACTAAATCTCAAAGTTTTTTTAAAATGCTCTGTAAAAACCTCTATGTAGAAAATGAAAATGAAAAGGTAGAGAATTGGAGAGAAGATCTGTAAGCCCATACACTCAACAAATTACTAGTATGTAAAGTACATAAGGAATTCTCACATCTCAAGAGTAAAACAACAATCGGGCTGGGGATTTAGCTCAGTGGCTCCAGCACCGGTCCTACAAGTACAAGGGCCTGGGTTTGATCCCTGATAACCACATACCATACTGGGCATGGAGACTCATGCCTAGCATCAATCAACACCCCATACCACAGTGTCGGGTGTGGTGGCTCATGCCTGTAATGTCAGCACTCGGGAGGCAGAGGCAGGAGGATTTCTGTGATGTGAGTTTGAGGCTGAGCTCAGGACCAGCCTGAACTACAAAGTGAAACCCTGTCTCAAAAAATAAATAAATAAAAAAGAGAATAAAAAAAAAACAATCTAATTACAAAGTGGAGTTCAACTCCTGGAATTAAAAAAAGAATGTAGGCAAGTGGGCTGAAATATGAGACTTCACTGGAGAAGATATGCAGGTGGAAAAATAAGCCTATGAGCAGACAGTTAAAGTGATTGTCACATTTAAATACAACCTAAAATAAAGTAATACTACACACCTATCAAAAGGGCTAAAAACACAATAACAAATACTAGCAAGGAAGGATGCAATGAGAATAAAAGTAAATATACACAAAGTTTGAAAGTTTCTTACAATTACACATGCAATTACTATATGACCTAGCAAATATACTGAGAAATTATACATTTCAAACATTTCACTTTTTAAATATGTTTCAGAAGAATAAAAATATATATATTATCCAAGAATTTGACCATGAATGTTTAAAGCAATTTTATTTGAAGTAACAGCAAAAAAAATGGAATTAGCCCAGGTGCCAGTCAAGGGCTGAATGGTTAAATAAGCTACAGTACATATATAGCACAGATTACTGCTCAAATTTTTTTTTAAAAAGTGACCTACTAATACACATGAAAATTTAGATGAATCAGAATTGAGCAAAATAAGACACGAAGTATTGCATACTATAAGATTACATTTATAGGGCATTTCTTTAGTGACAAAATTTTAGAAATGACAGACAGACCAGTGGTTGCCAAAGTTCTACAACTACTGGAAGTAGGAAATGGGGAAAGAATATGTCAGGCATGGAAAAGCAGCCCAAGAAAGATATGTACAGAGTTGGAATTATTCAGTATTTTTGTGGTAGTGGATACTGGAACCTACACAGGAGATAATACTCATCACGTTTTACTCTACACATTCTCTCACACATATGCACAAACCAATACAAGGGGAACTGAGAAAATCTTAATAAGATATAAGGATACAATGTTGCTATCTTAGTTATGATTCTATGCTATAATTTTATAAAGTACTAGCACTGGGGGAATTTAGCAAAATGTAAAGAGATTTCCAATTCTCATAATAGCATATGAATTTATAATTATCTCAAGAAATTGAACATAATTTTTAAATGTCTTTTAAAACCCACTCCCAATCCAGCTCCTTTCACTTCTCTGATTACCCTGTAATTTGAAGAATCTATCAAGAAATCAAGAGGCATATATTTGGAGAATACAAGTAACTGTCCTCCCTTACCTTCACACCTTCTCCTGGGTTCTTTATCATGTAACACATAGCATCTACCAATTAGCAAGGTAAGGCCTGCAAGTGCCCCAGATTCTACTGCGATCTCAGCCCTAAGACTGTACCTTAAAGGGAAGCATGTTGACCCCACTCCTCAGCAGGCGTACATCAAAGGAAAGCTCCAAATTTACACAAATAACTATCTACAGTTTCAAATGAACCTAAAACATTTCTACAAAGAAAAAAACATAGGCACCAGCTATGTGTGGTACTCCTCTAGGTTGACTCTGCGCCTATAGATTTTGCCCTCAGCCATGGTCACTGACAAATCCCATGCCCATTCTGTTTTGTTTCCCTTCTACACCAGGCAGGAGAGGTTCCAGCCTACCTGTTTGTAGACAAGACCCAACACCCCAGTAAAGAAGGTCAGCCCCAGCCTGTTGACAGCACCAGGGAAAAATAACCAACCTGGCCCACAACACTCATCCCAAGACAAGCCTACAGTCACAGTAAACTACAAAACTAGCATGTGGTTGTGTACATGGAAAGGGATACCATCATTGCTGGCTAGATTTAGTAAAGAAACCCAGTGTGATTTTCCCCCTACCTCCATATCACCAGTGTGTGTAATCAGGCTTTATTTTCATCAGCCACAGAACAAATCCACTTCAGAGTTCTCAGTGTTATTCTT
>PVIR01032596.1:0-18475 GCA_004026965.1 Petromus typicus
GGGTGTGGAGACTCACCCCAGCGGCAACCAGTACCACATACCAGTGCCGGGCGTGGTGGCTCACGCCTGTAATCCCAGCACTCGGGAGGCAGAGGCAGGAGGATTGCTGTGATGTGAGTTTGAGGCTGAGCTCAGGGCCAGCCTGAACCACAAAGTGAGACCCTGTCTCAAAAAACCTTAAAAAAAAAAAAAAAAGAAATTTGGTGTGATTGTTATATATTTCAAACTCCAACTTTAAATTTTTATTGTAAAACTGTCAGCTTTACAAAAGCAATAGTAATGTTTAGAATATAATTTGGAAAAGTAAAATGTGCCTTTAAAAAAAATCTGCAGCTGAAACAAGAATCTTCATCTCCAAAAGTAAAGAGTGAAATGCTTTTGGAAGAAGAAAAATCTACTGATTTTGTGTTTATACCTCCGGAAGAAAAAGAAGTAAAGGAAAGAGTACTAACTGAACACCAAAAAGAAGTACTCAAGACAAAACGGTTTGTAGAGCTTTGCTCATAAACTAATTATTCTTAATTGATACTTAGATTTCATTCATGTAGTAGATTATACTTCGTTGGTAGGACTGTCTACACTCGTTCTTTTGTGGTGTTTGGGATCAAACCTAAGACCTTGATTATGCTAAGCATGTGTGGTAGCTACTCCTGAGCTACATGTTCAACCCTTGTGTAACTAGATTTTATAATACATAAAACAACATAGTAACATCCCTAATGTCTATAAACCGAATTTCTTTGTTGAGGTAGTTTAGAAGGGAAGATGATTTAATGGAAAATAATCATCTGACTCTTGGTTTTACATTTTTTATAAAGTATAATTGCATTTATGAAATAGAATTATAACTATGTATATGTGTATACTATAGAGGTAGTGAACCCAGAACCTTTGAATTATGTCCTTAGTCCTTTCATTGTCTGTTCAAGGTCTCACAATATAGTTGAGGTTGGCTGTGAACTCACTATGTGGCACAGGTTCAGCTGGAACTTGAAATAATCCTCCTGCCTCCCAACTACTGGATTACTGGCATGTGCCAGCACACCTGGTCCTCCCAGTGCTTTTAGAATTTTTATTGTAAGGGCCAGGGATTTATTTAGCCTAGTAGTTCCAGCATCTATCTGGCAAGTGAAAGGTCTGGAGTTTGATCCCCAGTACCACACCATGATGCTGAGTGTGGTGGCTCACTCCTATAATCTCAGCACTGGGAAGACAGAGGTAGGAGGATTGCTGTGAGTTTGAGGCTTGACTAGTATACGTACTGAGTTCAGGGCCAGCCTGAACTATGAAGTGAAACTTTGAAAAAACTAATTTTTTTATTGTAAGACGGGCTTTGGTTAGGTTTCCCAGGATAGGGTTAAACTCCTGACTCTGCCTCCTTGAGTACTGGAATTATAGGTAGGCACCACTGTTCACAGCATTGTAAATTGAATTGAACCTAGGACCTTACAATGAGACACATACTCAGCCCTTTGTATTTTCTTGAGATAAGGATGATACTCAAATTTAGGATTTTCCTGCCTTAGTCTCCCAGAGTGCTGAGTATGTTCATATGCTGCCATACATGGCTTATCAAATCTTTGAAATTTTATTAAATCTTTTTCAGGTGTGATATTCCTGTCATGTATAATAATCTGGATGTTTCTCAAGATGCATTGTTTTCTGATCACTATAGTCAGGAAGAGTCTATGTAAGTGTTGAAACCATCACACTTTAAAATTAATTTTCTAATTTTATAGACAATAAAAGTAATTAAATTCATTATTTATCTCAGGCAAACTTCTATTTTAACTGAAAAGCCAAAGGAAGATACCCAGATGATTATTAAGGTATAGTTACCATTTCAGTTTCTTAATCATTCTTCCATTATGGATTCCCTTTAATTGCTAGGTTTTGTGATAGGACTTCATTTTAATAGTTTTAAATCTTTATTACAGAGTCTCCTAAGTCCCTTTAAATTCTAACAGAATTGTAGTCCTGTATGTATACTTAAAATAGAGACATATTTGGCTGTTACTGAGTATTTGTGATAGGAATAGACTAAGCATGTACCTGTCATTTTTGGAATATTTGCAATATGTTGAATATACTGTCTATTGAAGTACCAAAATTCTGCACTAAAATTTCCCTAGAGAGTCAAGTTTTTTGCTGGTTAATCCGTATATACGTATGTGTATTTTGTGCAGGAGGAACAAATGAAGTGTGACACTGTCATTCCAGATGCCTTGGAAAACTGTGGTATGGATGAACATATCGAAAAAACTTCTTTTTCAAATAATGAGTATGGTTTTGTTCCCAAAACCAATCCAGAAATACTGAGCAGTAGTAATAAAGCCAGAAAAGACACTTTAATTTCGTCAAAGAAAACTTCAGTTGAAGGTACATCCTGTGCAGAAAATTCATTAGTCACCAGTCCCTCAGTTTCTGATGCCAGTATTTCTGGAACTCCTTCACAGCCTACAAGTCGGAGGCAAAGCTTTATTACATTGGAGAAGTTTGATGGTTCAGAAAATAGACCTTTCAGCCTATCTCCCTTAAATAATATGTCATCAGGAATTTCAGTGCAAAACAATCACGAAGACAAAACTGCAGCAGATAGTACACCAAAAACAAAGAAGAGAGAAGTGATACATTCAAAATCTGATTCCGAAAAAATACTCAATGGAGTTAAGAGATCAAACAGAAGATTGAGAGGTCAGCAAGCTGAGAGGTCAGCAAATAAAAAACCTAAACCCTTAATAAAATCTGAACAGGAAGAAAATAATCAAGAATTTGTTGAAGGTACAGTAGCCTTAGAGAATAACTCACCTGGTTTGCTTAATCAAACAGAGTGTTTATCAGAGAGCCATGTTCAGTTGTCTGAATCTATGGCTCAGAATGAAGATAGAATGCCTAAACCAACATTAGAAAATTCTGTGTTGGAAAATAATTCTGTCCAAGAGCAAAACATGGGTGTTTATTTAGAATCTAAAGAAAATACACCTCCAGTAGTCAGCCCAGTGGATCAAATGGTAAATGAAGATAGTCAGGGTCAGGTAACTCCAGGTCAGAAAACCCTGAGACGGTCTTCAAGGCGACGTTCAGAAGTAACAGACCCTATTGGTGATAGCCAAGATAAAGAAAATAGTCATCAAAAAAAAGAAAGACGTAAGGAAGAAGAAAAACCTCAGAGTTTATTGCATGTAAAAGATGATGTGTTACCTAAGCAGAAACTGAATTCTGAACAAACAGAACAGGAAAATATACTTGAGAAAGAAAAATATTTACATGAGAAGGCTCCTGAAACCAGTGTTAATGTTGAACTTGACCAAAATAAAAGAAAACTAGACCTTGAGAATGTTAATTGTGAAGGTAATAGTGCTCTGGATGTTGCAAATAAGTCTTCTGAGAAACCTGTAAGAGGACGAACACGGTATCAAACAAGGAGAGCATCTCAGGGTTTACTTTCCCGCATTGAAAATTCAGAATCTGATAGCTCTGAGGCAAAAGAAGAAGGTTCGAGGAAGAAGAGATCTGGAAAATTGAAAAACAAAAATAATGACAGTGTTGATAGTGAAGAAAAGAAAATGATAGAAGATGCGTCTCTAAGTGTACAGAATCACACACATGATCATAAAGCAGTCTCTGAAGTAGATGTTGATAAGCCTCAAGTTTGTGACAAAGTTGAAAGTAGTACTGTGATAATTCAGAATTCTACAGCTGATTTGCAAGTTTCTGATGCTGTGCCAAAGAGAGATGATGGAAAATCCAAAACTACTAAATGTGCAGAGTATTCCTGTGGAAGTCCATCTATGCCAGAATCAAATTTAAGGACTAGAAATGCTAGTAAGAGATTGCTTAAGCAAGATTCTGATAACAGTATGGGAGAATGCTCCAAAACTGGGACATCAGAAATTTCTGTGCTTTCTGAAAAAACTGTCCAGATATTTGAATGCCAGCATAAGCGAAGTCGGAGGGTAAGGCGATCTAAAGGTTGTGACTGCTGTGGGGAAAAGGCGCAACTTCAGGAAACATCATCCATTGGCTTAAAGAACACAGAAAATTCTGACATAAAGAGTAGTGGAGCAAAAAAGACAGATATGCAGACAGCTGACAGAGTATCGGAAATGGATTCCAAAGCTAATTTGTGTTCTGAAGCAAAACTTTTGGATGAAGATATAGGTATGAATTTAAATTTGGTTCTTAAGGGGAATGATAGTATCAATGATTTTATAGTTTTACCTGAAACTAAGTCAGAAGAAAATACTGATGAAAAATCTTATGAACTACTAAATTTGAAAGAAAAAGATGGTGATACCAATCCTGGTGAAGTATTTTGTGAAAGCGAAGAGCCATCTACTAAAAAATTTAAAGCTGTCAGCCCATGTTTAAATGATAGTAAGGATGTTTCAGAGGAATATCTTTTGGAAACCAAGGAAGAGAAATCAGAAACAACCTTGAAAAATGAACTTAATGTTGTTAGTATTGAAGGAAATTCATGTAAAGTGTTAGTAGAATCCAAGCTAGAGGGAATAAAAGCTATGGAATTAAATGTAGATAACTATAAACCTGAAGCTATTGTCTCTGAAAAAGAGTACATCAAAACTGATACTTCTACATTGCTAACAGAGGATTGTAAGAGTAGTGATGAGCCTAATGCAAAAACAGCTGACAAAGTAGATGAAGTAGGGGCAGCTGAGGAATTTCATTCACATATTGGTCTTTGCGAAAACACTTTACCTATAAATGTGAATACCCAGACTGAAATTTCTAAACACAGAGCAGTTGGGGAACTAGTTGTCAGAAGTAATGAATTAGATTCAGGCTCATCTGATGAAAAAGAGAATGCTAAAATGGAAAACTATGAAGAAACAATGATTGGTGATGTAAATAAGGAAATTGCCAGTGTCAAAGAAAGAGAGGATGAGGGCATGACTACTAAAACTAAGTCTGAAGAAAGCAAAACGGAACAATTGAATGGAGAAGTTGACAGTTTTGTTTTTGATAAACTTGAAATGACTACTGAGGAAGGAAAAATTGACTCAAATAAAACTGAAACAAATACTGAATTTAGTAAGTCTGAAGAATCAAATTTAGATGACAGTAACATGATATTAGGAAGTGATATTTTACTGGAAACTAATCATACTCCAGATAAAGTGCAGGAGCCATTACAGTCTTTGAAATCTGAAACAACTGTCTCTGAACTAGTAACAGTGGACAATAACTCATCTCCTGAAAAATTAGGAGAACTTGATTCTTTACTTATGTCAGCAAGTGACAGTCCTAGTGGTATGCAGACACGTTGTGTCTGGTCTCCTTTGGCTTCTCCATCTACCAGCATTTTAAAGAGAGGACTAAAACGACTCCAAGAAGATGAGATCTCATCATCACCTGTTAACAAGGTAGGAATGCCGCTCAGTACTAATTGGTCTGATAATTGCTCAGAATATTGTTTGGCATTTTGTGGTTACTAAGGAAAAGGACTGAAATCCTTGAGATACTACCTCTTAACAGTGAAAATCTTTTACAGATGTGCACATAGTTCACTTTTGACAAAATTGTTAAAGATTCCCTCTTAGTATCTTTTCCACCTTACATACCATGATTTAGGAAATCATATGACACTGATTGCCATTAATAAAATAGGTTTAGTACTTAATGTGTTCTGGGACATTATGCTGTTTCACATAAGGGTTGATGTAAACTTTCCTACTTAACAGTTAAGATGTACTTTAACCTTTTCTTGGGGATTGAAAGTGTGTCAGAACACTGACTAGTAAAGAGAATACTATTATGGAGCCATGGTCCTTGTTTAAAATGTTTTTATTTGTATTCCCATCTCATATGTTGAACTGTATACCTCTTTTGGGAAAAGAATGTACCTGTGCCCTTGTACATTCTTTGTTATATGCATATATAAATACAGTACCTTGATATTTCCTTCTTGTGGTCTTGAGGTTCACTCAGTTTCCCAGGCTTTATTCCCATTTAAAGTAGTCCTGCCTCGGATTTCCAGAGTGTGGGATTATAGACACAAGCCATACCCCTCTACACACACCCAGCTATAAGTCATGTCTTACTACTATCAAAATTTTTCAGCTTTTCACATCCAAGTGGTAGTATACCTGATGTACTCCTGTAATCCCAGCCCTTAAAAGGCTAAGCCAGTGGAATCATTACAAATTAGAGGACAGCATGAATTACATCATGAGAATGTGTCTCAAAAAATTTATTTTCAGCTTTTTTTTAAGCTATACTAAAGATTATTCTGAGAAATCAAGGATTGAGCCATTTACAAAGGGTTAATAGCTCTCAAAGTTTAAATTGTTTGTTATTTGGGGTTTGTTTGGTGGCCCATTGGTAGTCATTGTCAACCTTTTAGAGCTTTGAATAATCATCCACTGAGGCATGTATGCCATAGATTTGCCATGTTTTCCATAGGGTTTGAAACGCTTATGCATATTAGGCAAGTGTTTGTTTCTCTTTAGAGACTGTTGCTTTGTTTTTTCCTTAAAATCTTTAATATAATAGGCCATAGTATTTGTTTGTTTGGTACCAGGGCAGGCACTAGAACCACTGAGCTAAATCCCCAGTGTCTACCACAGTATTTTTTTGAGAACTTTTATAAGATGGAATGCATTATATTCAAAATTCTTCACATTTTTTATATGTTAGTTAACTAATTCTTTTGCATAGTGACTCATACCAGGTAGCGCTACAAAAGTTTAAATTGCTCCCTAATTGCCGTAACAGTGATGGTACTCTTTTTTTAGAACAGAGATGAATACGATGTTCCAAACCCAGTTTTTTGTTTCTTACCTCTGTTTTCTTACTTTATTTACTAAGCCCAAAGGATTGCAGATTATACAGTTAAAACTGACATGTGGCAATTTTTCCCATTAAATGTTGTAGTGATTCCTACTTCATAACCTGCTTTATAATCTAAACTATACAGTAAAGTAGTTTAGAACATAATTAGTATGAACTGTGCTATTAAATATTCTGAAATCAGTTACTGGATGAGCACCTATGTATAGTGAGCTCTTAGTGAAAGAAATTAGCTTCTAAACCTACATTCTACTTTGAGTAACCTCATAATGAAACTTTGTTGTGTCATCTTTAAGACTTTAAAAAAATTTTGTCAAATAACCTGATCTGTGTTTTTAGGTTCGTCGTGTCTCATTTGCAGATCCAATATACCAAGCAGGATTGGCAGATGATATTGATAGACGATGTTCTCTTGTTAGGTCTCATTCTTCAAGTAGTTCTCCTGTAATAAAAAATGTTAAAACCTCACCTACACAAACTAAGGTAAGCTGTCGTCTTTAAAATGTATACACATAGAATTCTATGTACATAAGGTTATAGAAGAAATAAAACTTTTGCTTTAGCTCTTTGTTTAGTTTTTTTGAGACACAGTCTTGCTTTGTAGTTCAGGCTGGCCCTGAACTCAGTTTGTAACCCAGGCTAGCCTTGAACTCAAGGCAGTTTTTCTGCCTCTCGAGTGCTGGGTTTACAGGTCTGAGCCACCATACTCCGTATTGTTTTATGTGGTACCGAGGCTAACATTCAGGACTTTGAGCTTGCTAGGCAGGTGTCAGAACCACTGAGCTAAGTCTCCAATCCTTTAGTTATGTTTTTGATCCTCATAGTAAGCAGACATGAAGGAGATGGTAAGAGAAAGTGATGATCTAGGAAGTAATTAATCAGGTTCATCATATTAGCTTTAAGTTAAATAATTGCAGTCTAAGTTGTTAAATCAAATTATAAAATTATAGTTGTCTGGCTTCTGAGTTTTATTTTCTCTTCTTTCTGTCTAGCATAATACCACTTCACCCAAAGGATTTCTGTCCCCAGGATTACGTAACTGGAAATTTAAGAGCTCAAAGAAGTGTTTAGTAAGAAGTGCTTTAGTTTTCATGCTTCTTTATATTTTTCTGTGTAGTAAGGTGTCCTCTTATTTATCACTTTTGAAATATATTCTAAGATTACAGAAATGACCAAAGAATCCATGCCATGCCCCACAGAAAGTGTTTATCCACCTTTGATGAATTGTGCAGCACCAGTTGACATCATTTTACCTCAGATTACATCAAACATGTGGTAAGTAGTTATTTAGGCTTCTGAATTTTATTTCAAGTTGTGGCTTAATTGAATTATGAGCGTCATGTTTTGAATTGATACGTACTTTTCCTGCACATGTATCACTTCAGCAATAAAAATGCAATTTGAAAGATAGGCAGGCCATAAGGGAGCATAAGAAACATTTGTCCTAATGTGGTAAATGTTAACTTAAGATTTGCCAGGTACTACATTGAAACATTACCTTGTTTAATCTTAATCCACACCCTTTTTGGAATATGAGTATCATTTTTTCTTTCTCAGATACAAACTTACTTCACTAAAATCTCACATCAAGTTAGGTAATCTCACAGCTAAATGATCTAACAATATAGTTACAGATGTCCTAAGTTATCACATATGTGAAACATGAAATTTACTTAGATAAACATTGTGTGGTTTTTAACTAAAAGTTTGTTTCTCAGGTGTCTTGCAGAGTTAAAAGGCTGGAGCTTTAACAGTTCTGGATCACCCACATACTCATTAAAAGAAATGTTTTTGGTAATTTCAGAGACTTTTGAGATGATTTATCTCTAGTTGGTATTCTGCCCTTTCATGATATGATCTGTTCAACTTCTCCACTAAATTATGTGTGTTAGATGCATATAAGGTCTCACTGTGTAGTTTAGGCTGGCCGTGGCTAGTCTTGAACTTAAGGCAATCCTCCTGCCTCTCTGACTCCCGAGTGCTGAGATTGCAGGCATGAGCCACCTTGCCGTGTATTATGGTGTGTGAATCGCCACATCTGGCATTGTAGTGTGTGGTCACAGGGATCAAACTCAGTACCTTGCACTTGCTGGCCAGGTTCCAGAACCAGTGAGCTAGATCTCTGGCTTTTGAGTCCAATTATTATGCATAGAATTGGGAGGTATGGTACATTAAAAGGGGTTTAGATTGGGAGACCTAGTAAAAATAATAATAATGTGCCCCATCCACAGATAAACTTGAACATTTTAACTAAAAACATCTATATATGTAATATTTAGAGTGTATTCATATATATTAAAGAAATCTTAAAATTCATCCTTTTTAGAGACTGGTGATGGCTAGGCATGGTGGTATATGCCCAGGAGGCCTAGGTAGGAAAAGTGCCACAAGTTTGAGGCCAGCTTAGGCTGCATAGACTTTTGTTTTTGAGATAGGGTCTCACTTTTGTAGGTCAGGCTGGCCCTGAGCGCTCAGCCTTGAACTGAGCAGCAGCCTTCCTGCCTCTGTCTCCCAAGTGCTGGGGTTATAGGCATGAGCCGCCATATCCTACACTGTGATATATGGTACTGATTGCTGATCTGAATGAGTCTCCATGTCCAGCATTGTTGTATGTGGTTTCTAGGATGAAAGGGCCTTTGTACTTGCATGGCAGGCTTGGAACCATTGAGCTAAATCCCTGGCCCCAGGCTGCATGAATTTTTAAGGCCAACCTGAACTGTATAATGAATCTTAGTCTCAAAAAGAAAAAAAGAGAGAGAGAGAAAGAGAGACTAAAATATGTAAATAATTAGGCATGCAATAGGATTGTTTTCAGTACAGTTCCTTAAGCCAGATGTTAAGTATCGGACTCAGATTTTATTTTAAATTAAACTTACATGCTTCCCTCACTGTGAGCAATATAGTAAGTGCCTTGGTCTAAGTTTTCTGCTGTGGCCAGGCTAGCTTTGAAGAATCACAGGAGTGCACTACTACCTTTAATTATGTTTAAATGGAGAAATTCAGCTGGATAAAATATCTAGAATGGCATATATATGAAAGACTAGTTACATTTTTACTTTTTTTTAAAATTACTTTCAGGGCAAGAGGTCTAGGACAACTTATCAGAGCCAAGAATATAAAAACTATTGGTGATTTGAGTACTCTTACAGCATCAGAAATAAAAACTCTTCCTATTCGTTTTCCCAAAGTGTCTAATGTGAAAAAGGCTCTCAGAATATATCACGAACAGCAGGTAAAACTTGAGATAATAATTAAAAATGATGTGTGTAATTGACCTAACAATATTATCTACAAATGTCTGTATTTAAACTTTTGTACAAATAGTAGTTTTTGGTCCTTCCATCTCCATCAAAGAGCACAGTTTAGTCTCACAGTGAAGTTTACTCCTTTGTTTTGTACTGTTTCTTTGGAACATCTGTTAAGTTTATTTTTCAGTTTTCTTTTATTTGAATTCTTTTCCGTCTACTCTCTTCTCCTGTTCATTTCCATCATGAAATGGGTGCTGTCCTTAAAAACTGAATGTTCAAATAAGCCACATATTTTGATGGGATACTCTTGATTAAACTCAGGGACTTTGCAGGCCTTTACATCACAGCATTTTTTTTTCCCCTTAAACTTCGAGATAGTCTCATTAAATTACCTAGGCCAAGTCAAATTTTCTGTCCCCCTGCCTAAGCCTCACAAAGTACAGGTATACACTAACTACTATACCCAGCTAGTATTTTGATATTGATGTCTCACAGTGTGAACTGAATGTTGATTTTCTTCCTATAAACATTTGAATTGTGGGCAGTTTTCAAGGTTTTGAGGAAAACTTAGATTCTTAGCCCTATGAAAACATATGTAGAAAATTTTATATATGTTGAGGATTTGCAGATTCCTGAAACCCTTTCAGAGATCCACCACTGACATTAGAATTTGTGAATACATGAAAGCAGAAGTATGTTGAGAATCAGTATTGTATATTCAGTTTTCTTAAAATAGCATTTGCTAGCTACAGAACAATTTTGTATTGTCATTGATTTATGTTATTTGATATCCTCAAAAACATTTGTTAACTTAATTAAAAGAAAAAATTAGGCCTTCCTGCACTGCCATGTAATGCCGTCATTCTAGAAGGCTGAGGCCAAAAGAACACAAGTTCAAATCCAACCTGAGCTAGTTAGCAACACCGTATTATAAAAGAAGAGCAAGGAATGTAGCTCATTTCTGATTCCCAGTACCACTGAGAAAAGGTAGAAGGGGAGAAAAAAGTGATGCCTAGAAACTTCATGAGGCATAGATTGATTTTCTGAAGTATTTTCTCATGTGACATCCACAGGCACTAGAAAATTGTATACAAATAATGTATGAGCAGCTTTGTGGTGTTCTCACAGATACGTCAACAACCGTGTGATCTAAATCAATTAGGAAATATAAATTCCAGATCCTCTCTTGGAAGAAATTAATTTTAAATCTGTTTTTGTATTTCTTAGACACTGTTTTTAATACTATTAACTGATTTAATTGTTAGGGGCTTTGCAGTATATGCTTCCTTTATTATGTGCTTTCCCTATGTTTTTACTATTATTAATATTAAATTGAGCTCTGTGCAATTGCATATGCCTATAATCCCAGGAGCCTGAAGAAAGGATTACAACAAAAAAGTAATTTGTGATTATTGTTTTTTTTTTTTTTCATTTTTCTAAATGCATTATCAAGATGAAGTCTCATGGATTTGAAGAAATTCCAGTTTTTGATATTTCTGAGAAAACTCTAAATGGAATAGAAAATAAGTCAGCAGATGAAGAAACACTTGTCTCAGGTATAGTTTGTTAAAATGAGAAAATCTATTTAAAAATTCCGCTCAGTTGAAAAGTATATTATGCTTTTCATTTAATTTGGTTGTGCTACGTGAATTCAGGAAGCTTTTTGGTGCTTAATGTGAAGTGCATGGAATAAATAATTGGTTTCTCTAATTTGTCAGCTCCTAGTCCTTCAAGGTCTCCAATAAATACAGATTCTACATTCTATTCCAGTTATGTTAATGAAAAAAGTAGTCATGCATTTCTAGAACTATTCTCACGTTTCCTTTGGAAATAATTGTATCACAGCTCGCTTTATTAGTTTAAACCTAGGCATTTCAACTTTTTCTTAATTTGATGGAATGGACCTACATGTTAACTTTTTAACTTACATAGTTTAATGTCTTTTTTTTTTTTTTTTACTTTTAGATTTGATTAATCCTGTTGCTTTAGAAACTCCATTATCTAAAAATCTTTTGGCACAAATTAGTGCTCTTGCTCTTCAGTTGGATTCAGAAGATCTTCATAATTATTCAGGAAGCCAGCTATTTGAAATGCATGAGAAACTTGGTACTATGGCAAACTCTATAATAAAAAATCTACAGTCACGTTGGAGACCACCAGCCTATGAAAATCCTAGTTAGTATCTTGAGAGAAAATTGAAGATTTCAAAACATCATATGTCTTGATTAATAAAATATATCCTGACATCGCAGAATTTACAAGAGAAAACTTTGCAAACTTGGTGACATTTCACACTGTGAAGGGTAATGATTTTATTATGTAAGTGCAGTTTATTTCATTAAGATTTTTTTCCCCCTCCATATTTTTGTGGCTACTCTGCATACTTCTCCATGAGATTTAAGTATTTCACTGACGTTAAAAGAAAAAGTCGAAAAAAACATACATTTTATTTCATACTTTCAACTCTTATTTTGCTGAAGTATGTAAAATAAGTGAATTTGAAATTTTTAATTTGAATTTTGCTGAACTGATAAACATGTTTATTCTTGGATTTTGCTTATTATTTATAGACTTGTTTTACTTGAGGTTTGAAAAATGTTTTCTGGTAAAACAGTTTAAATGAGATGCAGAAAAGGAGGGGGTAATTCTTTAGATGGTATCTCAGGACAACTTGGAAGAAAAAATACTAAGTTTCAACTTCTTGAGTTATAAAATATTAATGCAGAATGTACTAAAATCCCATTCCTTTGCATTAGCAAATATTTGTGCAGCAGCATTTGCCTATGAAAATTTTACTCTTGAAACATAAAATATTCATTTCAAGATGTCTGACTATTTGTACATTATGTATAGATGGCATTCTTAATTTATAAATTTCAGCCTTCATTGCATGCTTTTCTGCAGTTTGTTGTGAATATCTTGGTTTTGTTTAGTTGTAACATTTGTATATATTTAATTCTGAAATATCAATATGGGCAATATTTCATGGGCTTGCTGCGGATATTTGTAGTCTACATCTATAAATAAAATAACATATAGTTTGGTACTTAGTTAATGATAATAGTTAAAACAAGAGTTTTACTTTCTACAGTATCCAAAAAGTAAAATTATTGAAACAAGAAAATGTTATATGACAATTTCACTATTCATGCCTTTTTTTTTTCCTTTTGTTTGGAAGACCACTAGAAAGTGTGTCTCAATAACATTTCTTCTTAATGAAGAGTTAGTCTGAATATATATTCATTGCAGTTGGACTATAAGAAGTCTAGAGATAAACTCCTTTTTCAACCTATACCTAAAAATAAACTTGGGAGAAGTGGTGCAACTGTTCTTTTTATATATGTATATATGTTTTGCCACATTTAAAGATAGGATTGTAATTAAAGCATTTGTGAATTTCATCAAGTAGTTTTGATGCCTGGCTTCCCATATATGTTATGTCTTTGTATGCATGAGACAAGACACGGACTTGCTGTGTCATCCAGGCTGATCTTGAATTTGAAATCCTCCAGCCATAGTCTTTCTTTAGTGCTGGGAATACAAGTGTGTGCGACCTTGTCCAGCTTAATTTTTATGTTTTTTAAAACTAGAATTTTTGTCTCGCTTGTTCTCTGGTAGGATCATTGAGAAATTTTGTTATAGTTAACCCCTATTTGGAAAGCATACTTTGTAGCTCAAGTCAGAAAGAAACTTTTTGTATACTTTCAAGTCTCCCTATCCAGTAGGAACTTTTAATCAGTCCCTATAAAAATCAGTCATCTTTTTTCAAAATCATACATACATTGTTATACCCATTTTTGTTTGAAATATACACATATATTACATGTATGCTCATATGTATTAAACAATCGTTTTTAAAAAGTAGTGGGATTGTTGAACCAAAACTTATAACCTGACCAAAAAAAAAAAAAAAAAGAAAAACTGTTTAAAAAATGGAACTGTCGATGTGGTTTCCATTGTCCATCATATTGACATTGAAGAAGCACTTGAGTTTGTGATGAACAGGTATGAGTAAGGAAAGGTATGTTTTGAGGGAAGGTATAGCTGCATACTTGATTGAATGCAGACACAGTTTAGAGTAAGAATCAGTTAATTTAATTACTACATACTGTAAGATTTGTATGCTATTCTCATTTGCTGGCGGGGTGAAGTTCTTGGGAAACTGGGTAGTACACCAGAAAACGTGAGTGAAATGATTGCCACATACATACTTAAATTTTTTTAATTTGATAAAAATATTAGTGCTAGTTAAGTTGTGGTTCAGTGAAGTTGTGTTTAAAAATAGTATTTGAAGGAAAATGTCAGCTCATTAAATCTTGATGCTGTGATTACAGGCATATTTGCATCATTTTATTTTAGTATTCTTGCCTAAAATTTTCCTGCAAATTTCCCCCTGAAGTAACAAAAGCATTAGTAGTTTTTGGTAGGCTCCAATGTTTCACTAATAAAATATAATTTATGAAGATCTTTTCTAATAATTAATAAAACATGGCAGATGCTACTAGCAGGACTCAAATCTGTTTTTCAGTATTATGCATCTTAAATCTAGTGGTCCGCAGCATAATTTTTAGTATTTATGAAATCTATTGGAATAGATTTCGATATATTTAATCAAAATATAATTGAGTCCATTGTTTAAGATACCGTGCTATAACTTTAATAAGGCAATTGAAGTTTTACTCTTAATTCCAAGAAGTGTAGGTGAGTCAAGTTAATTCTTTTAGGACTAACATAGTCAAAAAGAGAATTTAAGTGTGAACTTTAAAAGGATAATTGCCTGACATTGCCCCCCCCCAACTGCAAGGTAGTCAAAGATTCTGTGCCTACTTAAGGGTAATAGAAATATCATTAATTAGCAGAACAAGATACAAACCTAGAAAAAGAAAGCAGAGATGTGAATATCTCAAATGAGAGTTCTGTGCTTTTTATTTTTTTAATGGAATGCAAATATAAAAAAATGTTGAAACTTTTGATATTCAGCATTGCTTTTCAAACTTGGAGGTACAGATAAAATTGTGAATTCTGATTAAATAGGTCTAAGTTGGGAGTCTGAGGGGGCTCGTGTATAACAGACACCAGGGTATCCAGATACAGATGTCCATTAATTGCACTTTTAACAGTGGATGGGTTTAAGAGACTCCAAGCCTTTATGTAGGTTTTACTAATCCAAGCAGATTTAAGTCCTTAAAATTATTCTTATAATCACAACTAGAATTAGAAATTTCTGAGAATGTGGACTAATTATGAAGTCCTCAAAGTTTAAAACTTTAAAAATTAAGTATAGAATTTTATCTCTTGGATACTCTAAAAATAGGGAATTTAAAAAAATAGGTACCCTTGGGCCGGGGATTTAGCTTAGTGGTTCCAGCGCCTGTCTTGCAAGTGCAAGGGCCTGGGTTGGATTCCTGGTAACCACATACAATACTGGGTGTGGAGACTCAAACCCAGCAGCAACCAGTACCACATACTGCAGTGCTGGGCGTGGTGGCTCACGCCTGTAATCCCAGCACTCGGGAGGCAGAGGCAGGAGGATTGAGGCTGAGCTCAAGGCCAGCCTGAACTACAAAGCAAGACCCTGTCACAAAAAAAAAAAAAAAAAAAAAGGTACCCTTAGGATGTTTCAAAGATTCTTACAAATGCCAGATTAGACAGCATTTCTCATGAGTATACACAATTTTTGTTAATAGTAAAGTTAATACTATTTTTTAAATAGTCTACATTTTTTAGTCATTACATCCTTGAAAAGAGATATTACCTTTAAGATTTAATTGGCATCAGTGCCATAATGAAGTCTAATCTGATAAATGGTTTGTCATATTACTCAGAACTTCTGGCAATTGAGTTTTTTGTGTTTCTTAATTGAGAATTTGTTTCATTATAGCATTTGAAAGATACAGTTGAATAATTTCATTCTTTAAATTGAGTTTTTCTTGAAGTTGTGCTTGAGTGTCAGATTTCCCCTGCATATTTA
The DNA here is from genome assembly GCA_004026965.1 of Petromus typicus. Taxonomy (NCBI): domain Eukaryota; kingdom Metazoa; phylum Chordata; class Mammalia; order Rodentia; family Petromuridae; genus Petromus; species Petromus typicus. The sequence goes on from PVIR01032596.1 coordinate 16,030, forward strand.
AAACACTATTGCTAAGGGCCAGGGAGTTAGCTCAGTGGTTCCGGCGCCTGTCTTGCAAGCGCAAGGGCCCGGGTTCGATTCCCCGGTAACCACATAACAATACTGGGTGGAGACCCACACCCAGCAGCAACCAGTACCACATACTACAGTGCCGGGCGTGGTGGCTCACGCCTGTAGTCCCAGCACTCGGGAGGCAGAGGCAGGAGGATTGTGATGTGAGTTTGAGGCTGAGCTCAGGGCCAGCCTGAACCACAAAGCGAGACCCTGTCTCAAAAAACCTAAAAAAAAAAAAAAAACACTATTGCTAAGAGCTGCATAATGTCAAAAGACTTCAGAAAAATTTAACCAAAACTCATATAATAGGATTTGAAATTTGTTTATCACGATTTGCTATAGGGCGGTATGATAGCTCACATCTATAATTCCAACCCTGGAGGCTGAGGCAGAATTGAATTCACAATCAGTCTAGACTATATTTAAGACCTTGTCTCAATTTTATTGTTCACTTAAACTTATGATTTCTTGTGGCTCATTAAATGGGATGTTTACTAACTCTAATTTTAAAGCTCAGTCCTGCAAGTGAGAGTTCACTCTTCTCCGAATACTTGTTAGATTTTACATGGTAGTCCTAACCATTTTCCCTTTATATACTAAGCTTTTGTCCAAAGAACAGTTAAAACTTGTTCTTTGAATCTAAAAATGACACGTTAAGCTGTAACCCCTTCTTTTCTGTAGATTGTAAAACTGAATACTATTCTTTGCAGTTGTTGATAAGAAAAAAAAAAAAAACTCTGTAACTTTATATTAGTGCACTATCTTTACCGACTTACAGCTGTGGGTAAATCTAAGTTCTTTAAACAGCAAGCAGCTCTGTTCACATTCGATAAACTGCAGAGTAATGGAAGGACAAGGAACACTGTCCTTTTAGGATGAGATTAATCTATATGACAGAGGGACAAGCAGTTGTATATACTAAAAATACTTGTTGACCTACGTATTTTGTATCTAACTATACCATAATTGATGTTTATAATCCTCTTGGGTGACTTTTAATTTATTTTCTTTATAATTTAGACAAGGTCTTGCTTTGTAGCTCAGGCTGGCCCTGAGCTCACTATGTAGCACAGGCTGGCCTCAAATTCACAGTGATCCTGCTCCCTCTGCCTCCTGAGACCTGGGATTACACATGTGTGCCACCATACCCAGTGCCTTGAGTGACTTTTTACAAGTAGTTTAGCCACCCCCACACACATGCACCAGCAATAAATTAATTTCCAACAGAAGGCACCTTCATTAAATGCGTAAGAAACATCTGAGTCAGGTGTTCACCTTTAAAATAGTGTTATGGAGGTAAAAATGGAATATAGTATAGGCTATTTTTATGCATAACTCAGTGATTAAAAGATGTCTAAAGCATTTTATTTTTATAGAATGAAAACTTTCTAGAAGAAAAAGGATGTAAGATGGAATCAGTTTTTGAATGTAGAAATTGAAGAGTGGCATTCTTAACCTAGTAAGTTTTTATATAGGGACCAGACAACTATACTTGCCACGTGTTTTTGTACTGCCCCCAGATAAAATGGCTTTTTATATTTTTGTATGGTTGAAAGAAGTTAAAAGACTATTTTGGAAAGGATGAAAATATGTGAACAAAATCTTCAGTGCCCAGAAATAAAGTTCTACTGGAACACAGTCATACTTACTTATATACTGTCATTGTCATTCCCTGCTTCCCTGTTACTATGAGTAGTTTGACACAGATGTACAACCAAGACCTACTAAAATATTTACTGTTTGGCGCTTTTCAAAAAAATTTGTTAGTTCCTGTTTTGTTTGTAGGTGGTATGTAGGTAATTTGCTTATTTGCTTCACCCTGGGTTGACTGGATTTTGGATTCCTTTTCCATCCTTTGAGTTCTGTTTATAAAATGGATTCCCATGATTTCATCTGTTCTACTACTACTAAAAATAGACATAGAGATACTAGTACTTGTTAAAATACACCTTTTTATTCCTAAATTTCAAAGTAGCTGTTTAGAGATAAGGGACATTAGTCTGAGAGAAAAGAATCTGGTACTAATATGTGAAATTATACCAGTGAAATAGGATATAAGATTTTGCTTTCTATGTTGGTAAATTATCAGTTGCTTTCAACCTATTTAACTCTACCTCCTCTTGATTGCCCTACTGATATGTGCACTTAGAAAAAGACCGATAAGAGCCAACCAGTCATGTGATAACCTCTCAGTATTTTTGTTGGCATCACTCGGCAGACTTTAGTTTTACATTCAAAAGTATTTGATAATACTTGGAAAATTACGTTGAAACTGAATGAACTACATTCTGTCATAAATAAGACAGTTTTATTTGATCATGTAATACTTTACACAGTATTTAAAGCAGGTAAAGCTACTCTTTTTAAAAAAATACATATTTCTGGTTCATTT
>PVIR01032597.1:0-18661 GCA_004026965.1 Petromus typicus
AGCAAAGTACACTTTGCTGTTTTCTTCTGCTGGGCCACTGCTCTTATCTCTGCGAGGCTTAACTCCGAAGAGCACGTACCTCAAGAGCCAGGGGGTCTACGCCCCGGGACTGTGTCCTTTGTCACGCCACTGTTTTTGGCGGGGGCGTGGCATAAACTCATATTCAAAATATATTCAAATGTACATTTGTCTGCTGTCATTTCATCATTCCCATAAAATCTGCTGCACCGCTTCTCAGTTCTTTTATGTTTCTTGCCATCCACAATTATTAAAGCTATGTCTATAGAAGGTGAGGGATATCAGGAGAGTAGGGGAAAGAGGAAAACTATGAGAATCAAGTTATGTTATACATAGGTACAAATTCTCAGTGGTGAGTGTGATCATAATGTATGTATTACATGTACCAATAAAGTCAGGTAAAAAAATGGGTGAGTAAGAATCGCTCCAGTCCTTATATTCTATATCAACTATCTCGTACGATCTTCAGAGTATGTGTGGAAAGTACCATCCACATTTGGACAAACAGGGAAGCTGAGGGTTGGGAGGCGGAGCATGTTGTCTGTGACCTCCCAGCACCATACTGGCAGTCTCAAGATTTGTCTTGTGGATTCCAGAACTGCTTCTCTCTGTCCACTCCAGTGGACTGTACACATCAAGGACAACTGCTGCCAATAGTTATTTTCACAACTACTCCTACCAGATGACAGTGGGGCAAGTAGATTGCTAGGAATCCTGATGCCACCAAGCTCAGAAGAATCAGTCAGAGATCATTACACCAGTGTCTGTGCTCTGATACTTCATCTACTCACCTCTCACAGAAGGTCGAATTATCTATCCCTCTCCCCCGGCAGAGGTGTCACTTCACGGGCTGGTGTGTATGTGGCTGAGCTTTTAAAGAAACTTCAGCTGGTTTTCCCAAGGGAGAAAATAGTATTGCTTTTTAAAGCAAAAACATTGGCACATTTCACCAGCATGAATGTGGCTGGTACTTTGCTTCGTGGTCAGAATGCTTCTAAAAGTGTTATTATTTGTTGGCTACCCCAAAACTGAAAGCAATACCTAGCAATGAAAATAGGGTTTCTATAAAAGTGATCGAATGCTGAGGGAGGAAGATCACTGTGAATCTGAAGCCATTTTGAGGCCTAAGGAGACCATACCTCAAAAAACAAAGAAAAGTTATTAAATCATTTGGACATATCTTTGCTAGAGAGGAAAATTAACAAAACTGGACAGCTTGCCTTTTCTTCTCATTCATTTTTCTACCTTAAGCACAAGCCTCTTGATGACTGAGGTCAGTTTTACTGTCTAAAACCTTAGAAACCAGAACACCCAGTACCTGAATTCTCTATTGGGCAGAACAATGGTGTTCCAATGTGGAAAAGTCGCTCCACCTCATGTATGCTGTGGAAACTTTGTATATATTGATTTCCTTTTTCTATTTCTTCTATTTTCACTTATGTGTAAATTGCATAGAATAAATTGCACAAATTTCCAGTGGACAGATTGACATTTTATGTCAATGTATACCCATGAAATTACTGCTCAGTAGTGGAACATGGTGGCACATGTCTATAATCCCAGCACTCAGGAGGCTGAGGTAGGACAGTGATGCAAGTGCAAGCCCACCTAAGCTATGTATTAAGTTCAAGATCAGTGTGAATTGCATAGCAAGACTTTGTCTCAAATTTTTTTTTAAGTCCTAGAGTCAAGACAGTAGAACATTTTCAGTACACCATCTCTTTATGCTAATCAACTTTACTCACTAACTCTCACCTTTCTCTGAAGGTAACTAGTCATGTTTGAAGTAGAGATTGGTGCAATTATTTTTGGTTCATATTATCCCTTTTCCTCCTAGGACCTCATATCTCCAGGTGTCTGGAGAACCAGAGACAGTGAAGCTGTTTTGTCCTCCTTTACATCAGCATTGGCTCTTCTGTAGTCAGAGGACACTCTGCTCAGAACCCCAGAAACATCTTGTCTAAGCTTAGAAATTATCCAAACACCTCTTTTCGCTGCTACCTCTCTTTCCTCTCCATTTTTAGAAAATTAATAATTTGATATCTTTCCTCTCCTTGTCATGTTTGTCTCTGTCTCATAAGTGTTTCACATTTTAAACATATAGGAAACATTTGTATTATATTAACACTGACTGGATGAAATGAATGACTTGGGGTGCCAACCCATCTTGGCCTTGATATTCTTAGTTATAGGAGATACAAAGAGATACTGGTTTGTTGTTGTTGTTGTTGTAATGGAAACTGAACTCAGGACGCTCACACTGAGCTGCATCTCTAGCTATTCTAAAATTCTTTTTATTTCGAGAGAGGGTCTCTAAACTGCCCAGCCAAAGCTCCCATTTATGATCCTCCTGAGTAAGCTTCATGAGAATGCTGAGGTTACCAGAGTGCAGCATCATTTGTTCATATCCTGTTCTTTATCAAGGTTTTTGATCTTCAACCATCTGAGCCCTGGCAAAGCCTCTTCCAGCTCTCGGAAGGAAGAGTGCCCGGTGCACAGCTGCTCCATGCCAGGAAGCGCTGCGCCATGTCTCCTTCCATGAACTGTGAGTGTCACTCAGTCTTTTCATCACTGTGCCTCACTGCTCTTGGGAAAAACAGCCCTCATGTTTTACAACTGTCATAAATGTATGCCAAAGAAAAGGGTTAAGTGAAATTTCCTTTAAATTCTGCTTCTTTCCCTGACCCAACACACATTTATTAGACAGAGATCATGTGAAGACTGAGCTGACCAGTAGTACAACATAAAATGACATGATCTTCTCTCTCCATGTAACAGAAGAAAAAAACAGAAAAGGAAACACATGACCTATAATATTTCAGGTCTCACCAGCCTGTGTCGGCAAAACAAGGCCAGACTTCTCTTTCATACTCACGTTAGGACAGCACACAGAAAAATCATTTCCTCTGCTTTTTGATTTTTGGACGCACTTGTGTTCTGGTAGTGGCAGCTACTGTCTGCTTCTACAACTTTGTCTTACGGGAAGGGGTTAGATGACTCTGAGGAAGGAGGGGGTGTTCTCTTAGGTACGACTTTCCCTGTAAATGAGCAAAGCACTTAACTAACCCACTAAAAGTCCTCTGGGCCAGCTGGTACCACTGTAAATGTCTTACTGAAAGTCAGGGACAAGAGAAGTCATACAACACAGAACAAGTACTACATGAGTGCAGAGACATCCTGGAATGCTTTCCAGGCTGCTCTGCATGTCTTTCTAATAGGTAAGTTTAATCCACTACTGGATCAGCTCTAAAACGCTGGTTCAGAATTACAACCACACTGAGCTCTGACCTGTGGGTATAAGGAAATCTTTCCTGAATCCACAACTACAGGACATATACCCACCTGCATTTCCTGACCAATGACTAACATTTTTCAATCATAACATGTGCAGGCATTTACCAAATGCACATATAGAGTCTGCTTCTAATATGCACCATACATTTAATTAAGATACGTCAAAAGTTTCTCAAATAAATTCTACCGAAGTGGCACAATAAGGAACAGTCTGATTCATTGTTAGCACTTATGTTACAATGAAAGAGAAGAGTGTTCTTCCTTTTTGGAATTCAGAACACAGACCCTTAAATTAATTATGGAGGGAAAGATGGCATCAAAACAGGAATGGAAAGTGAGGTCAGACTCAGTCAAAATGTAAAATTATTTAAGGATTCTCAGGAGTTGATATCCTAAGGGTAAGTAGGCTGAGGAAATTTTGGGGGGTGAATTCTAATTTACTATTTTAAGTTTTGTGGGGTTTTTTGCACCTACATTTGCAAATATACACACATACATACCATAGTGTGTTTGGGGATTCAGGCTTGATACAGGTCCTAAACCATTAGCCCCTTATTCAGATTAACTGTACATTCTTATGAATCTGCACTTTATTGATAATTAACACTAGAGATTTAAATACCCTGCAAGACTCACAATGTTGTGTTCTGAGTCTGGAGTCTTGGACATAAAAATTTCAAGTACAACTACTTTGGTGAATTTCTCAAAGTTTATATGATTCAGTTTTATCCTGGTAACATTGATCTACAAGGAAAGAGATAAGTGTTACAATAGGTGTCTATGAAAGGGCCACTGGAATTCAAAGACAACACAGATTAAATCTAGCTGGAAAAGTTCAGAGAGGATAAAGAGAGAATCTAATAGTTGACTCTGGTCTTGCAAGATAAGAATGTATCACTTGACAAGGATTGAAAGAAAGGCTAGTTACAAAGAAAAAAATGACGTTATCACTTCTGTGTTTTAGAAAGAGCATATGGAGGAGTATTTTGGGGGGAAGGAACAAGGTTTGAAAAGATAAGTGAGACAGCTCCTGGGTCAGTCCAAGAAAAAAGACACTGAGGACTTAAACCATTAGCAGTGAAGATAAGGAGAAGCAGAAAGGCTTGACTGACGTGTCGGAGATGCACTTGACAGGTTTCAGTTTAAGTGGGGCTGTAAGATCAGAGAAAGAGTGAAAGCTTGCTGTGAAACTGAGGAGAAAAACTGGGGAAAAAACCAAGCTGATGTGTTAGAAAAATACAATTCTGTCTTTTAACACCAAGGTGTTGTGAGATACTTAGGTCAACGAGATTCTGTGTGTATGTAACAATTTGGGATAGTGGGGGAAAGTCAGAGGCAAAGATAAGGATTTTTGAAGTCATTTACTTGGGAATAGTTGATGTAACATCAGTGAATGATATTGTTCAAGGGTGAATTATTGAGTGATGAGAAGAGTAATGTCTTAGTTACCTTCTTGCTGGAACAAAACAAAACAAAACAAAGCAAGACAAAACAAAACAAAATAAAAATAACAAGACCTGACACCCAGAAGTTAAAGGAAGAAAGGTTCATTTTGGTTCACAGTTTGGAGAGGCATTAGTTCATTCTTGGCTGGCTCCAAGGAAGGGTGATAAGGCAGAAAGACATCACAGTGGAGAATCACTCATGGCGGGCAGGGCGGAATTAGCCAGCATTACTTCTTTCCCTTTTTATTGCTTGCAGGTTACAAGCCTATTGGTTGGTGCTACCCACAACCACAGTAGATCTTCCCTCTTCAGTAATCTGCTACCCACACCCAGAAACACGCTAAATCCATCAGTAGGCTCATCAAGTATTACACACCCATGATCCAGTCACTCTCCAAAGACCCTCCTACCAGGGCATGAAGATTTGGGAAGACATCTGGATATAAGCCATAACAGGTGAGGCAAATGGAGGACATTCATGTGCATACATACCAAAGCAATTATAGTGTGGAAGGGATCTTTTGGATCAGGAATAGTCATGCCACATCATCTCTTGTGGGTTGAGAAAGGGGACTGGAAGCTTGCCTCAAACTATATTGACTACTTCTGACTTTCATCGGAAATTGGATCAGGTTCTCTGCATTCATAGTCAAAGATAGATCTATGTATGTGTGTCAGTGAGCAACACCCCATCACTTCATAATGGCGTTTAAGAATCTCACCTTGATATATCAGTTGGTCCAATCATATTGTCTGGCCTATGTCAATTAACAAAGACGGGAATCCAACATCAGTATGTAACATACTGTAAGGAAAGAAAGAAAAGTGTCTCCCTCCAAAATGTAGAAAGTGTATGTTCTTTTAATATACAATGGATGAAAGGGGGTTACTGTATGCATCTTTTTCCTGGAAGATTACCAGTTCTAATCAGAAAAGTCAGCTCTTGCTATTCAGTTAATCAAATCAAAAGGAAACTACAGGAGCTGCAATTATGTACTCCTAGAAGATCCCCAGATCCACACACCCTATGTACACCAGCACATCTTTGTAAACATCTGTGAGACCCTTTCGAAATCATTTCTCCTTAGTTAGTATTTAACTATTTCTAGAAGAGTATAATAAAAATAAACGAATAAACGAGCGTTAATGTTTGTCTCAGAAGATCTGGGATTGAATGTAAATTGAAGCACTTGGATGTTGGTCCTTGCATCTGAACCCCTACGCCACAAGCACTTCATGAGTGTGTCCCGACACTCTGAGCCATGTTAGAATTCACATTGCCAGTGTTGTGTACAAGTTGGCATAGTGGTTGGCATCACGAAGAGTTAAACCAAGTGACTATTCAGTGCACATGCAGACTGGGCCTGTGTTCAAGAGATGAGAGGTGTGGGGTGGAGTCTAGTAAACATCAAGAAACTTACGAAAGAGTTCACTGTGGTCAGATGGCAGCTTGAGTTTGTGTTTCATCCATTGCTTGCGTTTCTTCATACCTACATCCGATTTTGTCACAGTTTGTAGCTAGGTTCTCTAAACTAGCCCTCTGATATTTTGGGTTTCTACTCTGTGTCTCTCACTTATTTATTACATGATCTTGAAAAGTATATGCAGCAGGAGTAGTAAGGGTTAGATGAAATCTTCTCATTAAAGTTCTGAGTATGAAAGCAGTCTGCATGGGAAACATCTATTAATACATCCTAGAAATCACAAATCCATACTTTGGAGACCCTGAATATCTCTTCAGAGTTATCTATAGGATAATCATCATCATCATCATCATCATTACAGAAAGAACACAAACCTGGTAGGTAGTGGTTGGAATTTTTATAAATGATTTGATATGTATTAATTAACTTATTCTTTACAATGAATATGGGATCAAAATGTTGTTTTTGCTCCTTACTTTACATAGAAATACACTACTCACTCATGATAGATAAGAATTCAATATTAACCATCTGGGGCCACAGGCTGTACTATTGGTTCTGTTATCTGTTCTTAACCACTTACCATTCCAATTATTTAAAGACAGGATGACCTTGGCCAAAAATTGCACATCTTTGTTAATTTTATAAGATGATCTAATGGGAAATGTAGGGAACAGGGGAAGGGGCTGTAACTACAGATGATGATTTTATCAAATTTATTCAATACAAGAAATGACTGGCTGAAATGACACCTGTCTGGGGAGGGGATGTTGGTGATAGCCAGTATGTAAACAAACCTGTTGCCCAGTGATGGTTAGGATAAACTGTTAGATGGTTAATTCACATGTGAATGATTGTAAAGTTTCAGCCAATAGCATGTGAGTTCTGAGTACAACTCTGGAAGGAGATAAATGATAAGGTTTCGATTTGCTGATTAAGAAAACAATGCATTTCAAAGCCATAAATGGTTTTTGAGTGTAACTTCCTGTAAAACAAAGTTAATTTAGGGGTCATCTGAAATGAATGGAAAAAGATAGCTTTTTCAAATGCAGGCAAAACTAAACACACCAATAGTTCACTATTATTTAAGTTTAAGTTGCATGTTTATGGCTGTCAATGATTTGGGAAGATTTCAAAAGCAAATACAAGTTTAGTGAAATATTTCAACAGGAAACAGTTTGCTTGGCAGTGTACTGACATGAAAGGGTTACAGAATCATTGTGCATGGAAAGAACACAAAATATTAGCATTTTTTCTGAAATATTTCATAGGTGAAGTAAAAGAGAACTTGATTTAGTTTTGAGGTATGACAGATTGTTTGCTGGGGAGAGATTATAGAAGATAAAAATACCTTAAATGGTAAAGGAAATTCCCTTGTAGTTGACTTTTGCCTGATTACTCTTCATTTAGCAATATGTACCTAACACTGCCGCATAACTTTATCCTAAAGTAGGTGCAGTGTCCATAACTCTGTTGACAGCACAATATAATTTCTATTCTCTAAGAAGAAAACAAAAACTCATGATATTCTGATACACGAATACACTAGTGCAGTGGAGAACTTGTAGGAGAGAGGTTTTATACTGTCGTGAGTGATGGGGACGTGTTTTAGGAGGACACCTGCCCGATTTGAGGAGAAAGGTATGACTGGGCCATGCGAGAGCCATGGCGCCCCTTATGGCCTTTAAATGTCCCTCAAAGCTTTATAGGGGTGAGGTGGGGATTTCTTCTTTAGAGGTGGCTGCATCTGGAATATGTGATACTGGATCAAGGGTGTGTGAATGAGTGGTGCGGCCCCGTCCTCATCCCGGCGGTCTGGAGGGGACAAAAATGACAGAAATACTCTGTAAGATCCCTTGTTGCTTTTGCTGCCTTCCGCTGCCCTGAACTCCTGTCCCCTGCCACCCTGCCTCGGAGCCAGCTGGTTATGGACTGAGACCTCTGGGAACTGTTTGTTAAATAAACCTCTCCCTCTTTTAACTTGGGTATTGGGCATTTTGTCTCAGCAAGAAAGAAAAGTAACTCAGACAGTGCCTGTCCAGCCAGTTTTTTTCTTTTGCCAAGAGAACTCATTTTGAGTCTACCGAAACCATATGATTACTGGCAGAGAGAGGTGGAGGGCTTTGAGCAAATCAGACACCAGCCCTGGAAAGCTCTGGCTCAAAATCATGTTTCTGAGAATCGATGCTAAGGGTTGTTCAGAGCTACGACTTTCTACTATTTTTTTTTTTTTTTTTTTTTTTGCATCGCCCTCTCTAGACACACAGTATCTTCCTCCGCCCATATCCTGGGCAACCTTTTCCCATTAAAGGGAGCTGATTTGGTTCCAGCTGTGTTTTCTATGGTCGATGATGGACTCCTAATTAGAGAGTCCCCCGCTGGCGATAATAACACAACTCGCTCTTTTAAATCTACTACACTCCACTCAACATATTAGGTGGTGCAATTTAAAAATTAAAATTCCTACAATTTTATGTGTTATCTTTCTCCATGGAATTTATTTAAGACAACGTATTCTCTAATTTTTCCCCAGAGACTTTTGACCCACTTAGAAAGTAGCACAAAATGTTTCAGCTAAATTCACTGATTCAATTTCTGTATTTTTTTAATAAAAAAGTGGGGGAATTACTTTATTGAGTGGCCCATTTAGACATAGTCATTTTATATATTTTTTATCAGTACATGTACATATCATGTCTTAGTTCTTTTACTCTGCCTCCTCCTTTCCATCTCTCTGTTCTCAGATCCCCTTCCCATCTCCACAAAATCTTTCTTAGCTATTTTATTTTTGACTCTATGAAACAGGGACTTGGTCTACTAGGATAAACAACCTGTCCCAGGTCATTTTGCTAAATATCAAAGCCGGAGCCGAGACCCAGTTCTATCTCCTTCACTGCTACCGTTGTCCACTGATCTGTCAGTGAAGAGATCAGTCAGTTGCCTGTTTTTGTAAATAAAGTTTTATTGGAACACAGTCCTGCACATTTTTCATGGCTGGTTTCCAGTTATAATGGTGGAGCTGAGCAGTTTTATCAAGGGACCATCTGGCTTATTAAGCTAAAAATATTTATTATCTGGCCCTTCAAATGAAATGTCAGTCAGCCAATGTATATAACAAATAACTTAATTACTCCACACAATCAACTAGTTTCCTACGTGCAGAATTTCCTCAATTCTTATATTATTCTCAAGCTGCTCTAGCTTTAAATTTTATGACTGATTTATGATATTAGAAAAGCTTTTCTCTTTAAAAATACACTGCAAAGAACTGTTTAATTGCATAAGAGTTCTCAGAAATTTTTGTTTTATTAGATTATTTCTTGGATCCTAGTGTTCTGATATATGTTAAAAAATTTATGCTTATCATAATTTTGTTATGAACATTATACAAATAGTCTGACTTGGCATATGTTTTCATTGTTGAACTGTAACTTTTAGGTTAAGGGAACCAGACACTTCAAATAGAGTACTATCTCTTAGAACTCTGACACTTTGACAGCCACGGAGAACATAATGTCCTATGTCTGGGTATACTGAACCTATTCATGTTCAAAATCAAGTGGAATTATATCATTAATATTTCAATGTGTTTGATTAATAGTTATTCTTTATAACTTTCACATATTCAGGGGTTATTTTGTTTATAGTTATGTGACATATAAATCTCTAGGGCTTTTAAATTAAAAAGTAATAATTAGCACATTATTAACTGATACACATTCAGTTAATTATACTTTCCCTTTACTTAACTTAGAATATTCTTCCCTTGTTAGCCATCTGACTAATACTTTATTTTAACATTTTGTGCAATGACTCAAACATCCAGAAAGACAAATTAGATAATTCCTGAAGCATGTTCACATGATATTCTGTCAGTCCTGAATATTTTCGTGTGCATTTCATAAAAACAGACACTCTCCTACCTCACAACAATCACAACACCCCCCAGTTTCCATTAGTACATTTCATCGAGTCCTTGGAACCGACCGACCTGAGCATGTCCAGTGATCTCAGTAATGCCTGTTTTAGGAACAAGATCTGCTTGGGACTCGCTCATTGCTTGCAGGGCATACTGCATCTTTTCCTTCTAGCATCAACAGAAGGAGAAGCCCTAATTTGGGCCATGCTACCTGGCAGAGGAAAATCCAAGAGAACAACCAGACAGGCAATAAGTACTGAAGGCATGTGCTTACACTTGGGCTCCACATCATGTTCCACTGTCCCCAGTGAATTTTGCTGCCCATCATAACACCAGCATTGTAAGGAGGTATCATTCACTCTGCCTTGTCTAGGAAAAGGTAGTGCAAATACCGAACTTTAAAATAGAGTAGGACTGGTAAATGCCACAATGATGTGTATATATAAATGTACCAATAATGATTTGAATTTTTAAAAAAAGAGAGTAGGATTTAGCGAATCAAGGATGGTAGTTGGAAATTTATTTTGAATATCATACATCAAAGACATATATTGAGGCTGTGTACATATAAAATAAAATTATAAGAAAGTAAAATACAGCAGGGACAAAAGGAAAAATAAAAAGAAGGGATAGAAAAAATTGGATGGTAAAAAGGAAAAAAAAAAGAAAGTTTATCTAGATAGGGGGTAGAGGGGTAGCAGGGAGGGTAGGGAAATGGGAAAAAGCAAGAAAAGATATGTCCAGGTAGAAATTCTCAATGATGAATATAAAGATAATGTATGCTAAAAATGTACCACTAAATTCAATAAAAGGGAAAACAAGTCCAGATGAAACTAAGGAACTGGGCGGCAACTGTAGCATGGGAAGGGTCGTACATTATATTTATGAGATGACTTGATTTCCGGTTGGCAGCTGCTGTTTCCCACATACTTCCGCTCGCAGGTAGAGGCACGGAGCACATGACTAACTAGTAATGTGCAGCAGCAAAGGAGCCGGAGAGTTTTTGTAGTTTCAAAATATTGATTTATATAACTTATCTCTCCCTTGTTGTGTGCTCTTCCATCATGTTAATGGCTAACATTTATTAAACACAGACAACATGCTAGATAGACATTAAACTCTTTAACTTAAGAAAGCCTCACACACAAAATAATCGATAAGGTATAGAAAGGTTCTACTATCATCCATAATCACAGGTGAGGGAATTGGGGCACTGAAATCCATGTCACTGCTTGACTTTCTCAAAAGCAGATACCGATACAGAATGTAGACTGCAAAGCCTGGGGATCAACGCTGGGGAAGGGAGAGGGACAGAAGAAGTAGGTACAGAGACCAAATGGACCAGGCAGTTCAGAAGATACTTTTTGGAGACTATTCTGATAGGGAAAACACGTCTTTCATGACAAGTAGCTCAAAGGAGAGGGAGAAAATGTCTTCGAGTCACAGTGGAAGTGAGTTTTACTTCAGGACATGAATCCATAAATGTGAGTCTTTCTTTGTGATCAGCCATCTTGCAGGACACAAACTGGGAGGGTACATTAGTCATTGTTCTTTGGTCCTCAGAGCACAAAACTCGGATAAATTTCAATGCTGTTACTCTCTCACTACTGTGAGATAAATATCGCTCATCAATGAACAGCTCGGAGCTGATGTAAAACCTCTTAAATGGACAGAGCAGGGTCTAAGAACCGTTTCTCAAAGATTCTTGTGAGAAAAACCAGTCAAGGTTGTGACGGCAAAGGTTAGATATATTAAAAATGCTTCAGGTAATAAAGAAAAATAACAAAAAACTGTATTCAAATGTCAGAAAGTGAACCCCAAGAGTATCTAGACCAGGGGATGCACAGAGATTAGTAAGCATTTTGCCAGATTTCTCACTGGTCCACACAGTGGATTATCCAGAGACACATTTTCACCCTACACATATTTGTGCCATGGTGAGCACTTCAAAGTCTTTATCCCACATGAAACTTCCACTCTCCAAGTTTCTCTAGATTCTGAGTAGAAATGTAGCATGTGTTAGAGTCACCATCTTACAAAAGGGCCCCTGAACTGTGCCAGATTCAAAATGGCTTCCTTTCCCATGTGCACCAAAGGGCAGCCTATCAGTGAGGTTCCCTAACCTGCTACCCAGGGCAACCAATCCCGATCCACCACAGTACTCTCCCAACCTAAGCCAACAGATCTTAGTGTTCTGTGAAACTGAGCAGAGTAAGAAGGTTAATGATTGGAAAAAGTAAGTTTGGAGGTTTGTAGTTTGACACTGAAGAAAACTGGAAGGATTTGCAGGTTGGAAAAGACTGACTTTTGGGACAAGGTAACAGGACCTACCAAGTAAATTAAAAAAATATATTCACCGGTGATCTATAATTTAGAAAGAAGTATAAGAGCTTGAAGACAGTAAACAGGGTTAGATTTGATGAGGTCAGGGACAGACGTGTGAGCGCATCATGAGGAAGCCACAGGCCACCTTTGTGAGAAAGGATTCTACATCTGTATTTCATGGCTGCCTCAGTGGGAATGTGAAGGGCTAAGGATTAAAACAAAGGAGTACAACTCCAAGTTCAGTGGGATCAGTGCAGTCTGGATGTCTGAAGCCTTCTGGAGGGCCCAATAGATATCTCAACCCAAGTGCAAGGACTCCAGGTTTTCCTTGTCACACTGACTGGCTGCATAACTATCTTTGTAGTTCAGCTACTCAGACTAGTATTAGGTTTGGACATTGGCTCTCTCTGTCCTCTCACTCTGAGGTGGAAGTTTATTAAGATGCAACCAAAGATGCCTGCTGGCATTCAAAGGTGATTTCTAGTGCCTGTAACTTGTCATTGGGTACTTTTTATCTTTCGGTGAGCAGAGGTACTTGAGGCTCATTTGTGGGTCAGCAGAGGTAGCATTATCTGCAACCTTGGTGTAAGAGAAAAGTCTTGATCTGCATCGTACCGAAACTGTTTTGAGACACAGACATTTGTTTTAAGATGTCCTCTCAGTGTTTCTCAGCCAATGATGGGGGCCTAACTATCAACCAAATGATGCATGATCTGGTTCCACATCTCATGAACATCTCACTTGCTTTGTCCAGTCACTTCTAGAACAGTCACAGAAGCAAGGACTCCAAGCCGAGGGCAGGTGGCGGGCTCAGCAGTAGAGAAGGGAACAGAAAGGACAGGAGCTGAGGGAGACACGGCCACAACAGCGTCTCTGCAGACACTCACGAAAGAGGACTTCTGAACTGCTCCAGAGTTGCAACAGTGGTGAAGTTAAGTGTGTTTGGCATAAAGGAGAGTATTCAGAGGAGAATTTATGGCAATGTGTTTTTACTGTGGCACTGATTTTTAAGAATTTAAATATTCACAATAGTTTTAAATCACACCCCCTACATTTTTTTATACATAGTGTGTAAATCTGTGCATTCTTTTTAGAACTATGTAATCTCATGATGTGAAACACTTGTAGCACTCTAAATAAAGATCTTCAAAGGTAAGAATGATGAGCAGAAGGTTTAATTTTAATAATCACATAAATTGTATTTGCAAGTTTAATCATGTGTTAATGGGCTGAGGAAGAGAGAAATGATTGTTTCCTTTGGGAAGTAGAATTTTAGAGGCCTGATATTATTGAAAAAGATTAAAGATCGCATGTTAACCTCATCAGCGTACCTCCTGTAAGAGTGTACATTATAATTTTCTCTCTTGACCTTTACAATACATAAAAATCGTGCAACAAATAACATCTATTTCTTTATTCAGTGTTTCAGGATTTAGATTTTTCTCTGGTGGTACACAAAGGGGTGGGTTCCACTTATAAATCAGACTGCAGCATTAAGCCCAGTGGAGGAGACAGGCAAGCACATATTAATTACAGGTGAAGTTGACAAGTGCTGAGAGATAAAATGTGGGGTGTCACCAAGGCGCAGTAGAAGGCCAACTCTGGATGACTGGGGCCATCGAGGGGAAGGAATGGGTGGAGAGAACGACATTTTCCTCTTGTTCTTCCTTTGCCTCAGCTGTCATTTACACTGACTAGCTCACCTGCCTCCACTTCCTCATTTGCTTTCCATTCACATGGGCAAGTTCTAAATCTTCCATTAGTTCACCAACTCCTCAAGGTCTTGGTACAATTTTCTCTTTCAACGCTGGCTGTCCTAAAAGCTTACGTAGGCAGTGGGTGCTCAGTAAATGCTACTGATGAACACTAGCCAGTGATTTTCTCTTGCCCACATTTCCCCTGAGCCTTTCTACACAGCTAGACAGGTGGCTTCCTTTTGATTCACATGCAAAGCAGACCACGAGAGGACTTAGGGAGCCATTCCACAGCAGTGCAGCGCCTATCATTTGCTAGTAAAATTTACAGGGTAATCTTGCTGATGTCGAGGTAGAGAAACTCTGTCATTAAAATACAAAGGGCAACACCTTCAGAACAGAACAAAGTCAACTGTTTTACCTTCTAAGACATTAACATGATAATGTCATTGCTCCTCCAAGGGTGTTTGGCTTGGTAATAAATATGCAGATGACATTCCCAACGACATAAGGGGCAGGCTATTAGGTGAAATGTTTTGAGTCTGAAACTTGAGGAAAAAAATAGGCTTTTTTTCCCTGATCTCCCCCCTGTTTCCCATTTTTTTTAGAGCTACAGTTTCATTGAGATATCTAGGGTCAGATCATTATAAATTCAATAAGATGAGAAGACCAAATATTGAGAGTTATTCCAAGATGACAATGAGTAGTTGAGATGGACTTCAAATTAGAATCTTTGAAAAGCAGCAAAGAAGTAATGAGAAAATTCAACCGTATGACCAGATCAGAATTTTGCTTTTCTCTTTCACATTAATACTTTAAATTTTAAGCAGAAGAGAGGAGAGTCATAGTTCTGTTTCAGGAAGGTTAGGTGAGAACGAATGTGATGGAAAAATTGTAGATGTTCATCAATAGTCATTTTTCTCCTAAAATCAATTTATCCTGTAAACTGGGGCAATAAGCCAGATCATTTGAATCTTCTCTCAGGTCTTTATTTCTCTATCTGAGCTGTGTGCACTGTGGTTATTGTTAGCAAACAAAACAAAACAAAACAACAACAACAACAAAACACTCTACAAAAGGAAAGGCTGAAAGCAGGGCTTCAGAGGGAACCAGAGTATAGAGGTAGCTAAAGAGATCTGAGAGTCAGAACTTCTCTAGGAGTCTGTCTCCAAACCACTCATCTCTAATCATTCCCAGACCCTGGAAGGCTCTATTCAAATGCAAATTTCTATGCCAGGATATTGATCTTAATTTGAGTTTCATGACTCCCTCCCCTCCTCCCCCTGGCATAAGCAGGTGTCTCATCCCTGAGAAATCCCACCAGAGTATTATGGGATTGCATAGGTGACATGGCAAGAACAAAGTATGGACCACCATAGAGATGGGGAATTATATGGGGCCTTTACCTGCTGCTCATGAAAGGTATGCTTCACATTTTCCTCTGGGACATTCAGGGACTCCAAAGCATTTCTCATTTTTTTTGCAGTGAATCGTGACTCCTCACTTGGGCCTAGAGGTGTCCAACAGATAACAATAAGTATTACAGAGCTAGACTTGTACTCTGCATTCATGATTACTATGAATATCGAGTCACCTCTCTTCTTGGCTCCACACTGGTCCAAGTTGATCATTGAGGGAATGTCTGGGAGCTGGGTAGGCAGGGTAGGTCAGCCCTGAATGGCATGATTTGCGGCTGCACGGGACATGCAGCTACACACAGAAGCCTCCAGTCATTATCCTAAACCTGTGGCTACCTGGATGCCAGGAAAGGTAGGTCCCACATGTCTGAGTCCTCACAGATAAATACAGTCCTTCTTGAAAATAGAACTGTCCCACAGTCATGATGATTACACCAGGGAGGAGAAATAATTGACAGGAGACCCCAATCCCCCAACCAGTCTCAGGCATTAGCTTCCTGCCCCTGAAGGTGGATGAGTCTAAAACCCTGTAGCATGGTACATCTCTGACAGTTATACTGGAATCCTTTTTGGAGTTACCTCTAACATTGCAAATTAATGTGTTTTGCTTGAAAATTTGAAGATTAGTTTTAACTTCCATTTCTACTGAAGCAAGGATCCACTATCTGGAGATCAAAAGATATGGAGCAAATGAACCTTGATGAGACTACAGATGAAACTATAGTGAAAAGCATAGAACAAAATAAACACTGCAAAATTATCCCTATAAAAGAGAGTGCGCTGTCTTTAGCAAAACCATCAAAGCACTGTAAGGAAGACCTATCTTCTTAAGGAGACATCCCTCCATGTTTTAGATCCACCAGAACATTCACTCTTTCTTCTGCACACCATAAACTTTCATGCAGTCTTACATTTATTTATAATTCTCTCTTAATCCTTATTATCCAATGATCTTTCTCTACAACCAATATCTTGCTCTTTCTGACAAGCTTATTTTTAGTACTATTTTCATAATCCATCAGCTACACTCAAGTTGCTGGTGAGAGACTTGTGTCTCTGTTTCTATGTGTCCCTTATTTTCCTTTGCTTTGTGATAATTTTTATTTATTTATTTATTTATTTTTTTGAGACAGGGTCTTGCTTTTGTGGTTCAGGCTGGCCCTCAGCTCAGCCTCCAACTCACATCACAATCCTCCCGCCTCTGCCTCCCGAGTGCTGGGATTACAGGCGTGAGCCACCACACCCGGCACTGTGGTATGTGGTACTGGTTGCTGCTGGGTGTGGGTCTCCACACCCAGTATTGTTATGTGGTTACTGGGGAATTGAACCAGGGCCCTTGCGCTTGCAAGACAGGCGCAGGAACCATTGAGCTAACTCCCCGGCCCCCTGCTTTGTGATAATTTTTAATGAGACTCATCAACAATTAAAAACCTGTACAGATGACTACAATGTATAGTAATTACATATGTTGTTGCAGGTGACCTTGAGAATGCTTTATGTTGTATCTATATCTATCTATTAGAAGTGATCACATTTAAGACAGGAAGAAACCCTAAGCTTAATCCTTTTATATCCAGAAAGTCAAAATTTAGGCTCCTTTACTTCATGCATCCCTAGGTAATGTAAAGTTGGCCTCTCCAGTTAAATTTCATTTTCCAAAAGCAGAGACCTTTGTCTATCTGTGTAACTCCCAGGATGCTCAGTACTGGTTTGTAATTGTATGTGGTCAATAAATGTGCTAAAAAAAAAGAATAGATCAAATTTGAAAACTTACTGTAAAATTATAGGCAATTTTGGACCAGAAAAGTGATCACTGAAGGCTGGCTAATAGACTGAATGGGTCTTCTTCTGAAGGTAGGATCTGAGATTTGAATATACAGAAATGAAAGGCAGAGAGATGATCAAGCGACACCAGGGGAGCAGAGGTCTGTAGGTTGAACCTTCTCACTTTCAGGATTGATACATTTTCATTGGTATTTAGCTTTGCAAAGACAAAAATATCCTTCCAAATGGAATGCTCAGCTCCTTGGGGCCAGGATGCCCTAAACAATGATTTATCTTCCACTCCCCTGTCCTCCTTATCAGATTGACTCATAAGGCAGCTGTCAGGCTTAGCTCTGTGATCTGTGATAGACTCTGAGCTTCAGGCTTTCTCAGTTAAATTAAATTTGACATTCAATTTAAAATCTGGGACATAGGATGGAGAATTCCAACCGTAAGAGGGATGCAACAATGGAAATTCAGTTTAACATCGAGTTTCTACAGTTCCCTGGGTCCTTGCCACAATAAAGACCATTTAATTTATATTTCACAGAATTGTACCCTTTTAGAAGTGAAAGATAAATTACAAATGCTTGAGAGGAGAATGTCTTCCAATTCTCCTGTCATTCACAGCAACTAACATCTTACCTCCTTGTGGTGGAAGAGCATATACATAACAGGCAGAATCAAGGATTTATTGGTAATCCTGAGGTTAACTTCTTGGGTAAAACTGCACTGAGCACAGGACCTATTGAAGTTTCACATCTTATCTTCAAAATGGAAAAAAAAAAAAAAAAAAAGAAAAGAAAATGCCTGCCACCTAAGCTAAAGATTCACCAGGCTGGCGTTACGTACAGTCTTCTGTACTCAGTAGACATCTTCACAGAACACCTTCGGACCACACCACTACTCCATAAGTGCTCCACTTGCCGCTTTGGAGTAAAATGACTTTCTCCGTGGCATAGAAAGCTAGTACTATACTAATCTGATATTTGAGTCCTCCTAGACACAGACTCCAAGATGGCCTGAGATGCTAAAGAGGTTGATTGGAGGCCTTGGGGTTGTAAAGCAGGCCTGAAATACATGAAAGAGAAGAAAATGGAAGTAGGAATGGACAGGGAGAGGTTCAGTTTCTCCGATGAAGATGTGCTGCTGGTACCGAAGCCAAAGCAAAGCAGCTGGTCAGAGGGTTCTAGCTGGATAGGAATGGCCCTCACTATGGGCAGAGGAGTTCCTGGGAGATGGTGAGCTATCCTCAGAAGCTGGATGGTGCCACAGGTGCCAGGCGACTGCACTCGCTGTGGCGGGATGACAAGTTCCTTCTTGGAGGGAGATCTGAGCAGCACATGCCAGGTCTGTCACA
>PVIR01032598.1:0-18661 GCA_004026965.1 Petromus typicus
ACTGTGATAAAAACTGCGTGGTACTGGCAAAGTAACAGACCCGAGGATCAATGGAGTAGACTAGAAGATCCAGAAACTACTCCAGATACACTGAGCCAACTCATCTTTGACAAAGGAGCCACAAATCCTCAATGGAGGAAAGAAAGCCTCTTTAACAAATGGTGTTGGAAAAACTGGGCTTTAACTTGTCAAAGTGGTCTTCTTACACAAGATATTTATCGCAGAAATCCTTATATAGCTGATTTACTTCTAAACTTTTACTAGCTTTTCTTTTCCTGAAAATTTCTAGATGCAAGAACCTGTACTTTCTAGTTTATACTAACAAAAGCTCCAAGTTTGTTACTCTACTAGCCACTCTGCATTTAGAGCCTGGATATATCTGAACCCCTCATATTCAGTCTCAGCTTGAACAGGTGCACTAAAAAAAATTTTCAAGGAATAAGCTTGCAAAAGTTGTCTATAATTAAAAGGCACTAAATGGTGGATTAGTATTTTGGAATTTCAAATAGAATGTCAAGCAATATAATGATTTATTAGGTCATTAAAACAAATATATATCTATATCTGTATCTATATCTATATCTACTACTATAGTTAGGATGACTCTGAGAGTTGTTTCTCAGGAAGCAGCACTTTTTGTTATATTTAGAGATCAAACATAGAGACTTGTGCATGCTAGACATTGATAGATAATAGCTCTATCATTAAGCCATGAACTCAGCCCAATACTAGCAAATGTTAATCATCATGTACAGTTGAAGTTTTATTTATTAAAGAGGGATATGCTAATATTTATCAGTTTTTCACATCCAAGTTGCCATTAATAGCACAAATTCCTTGAAACCATCATTCCTTACACAATATACTTGAAAATTCAGTTTCTTTATCTTCTCCTATCTCAGAAACATGTCAGTATGCACTTCAAATCATGTGTTTATACAGTTGCAGTGTCTTTCACATGAATACCCTTTGGACAATATCCGTTCCCACCTTCCTAGTTTGGTTTCAGTTTGCTTTCAGGAGAGACCACTGGAAGAGCCTCCTTCCTGACCTCACCCACTTATTCTCTTTTCTTCAATAAGACCATCAGGCTAAATAGTTCCAAAGAACATGTGCTTTTCCCTAAAATGTTCATTATCAAAGCATGCCCTCCCTAATCTTCAAAGCTCTATCTCATCTTTTTAAATCATTGTCCAAGAACTCATTCACATACTCTAAATGCTTAAGCCAAGCAGTACTATTCACACTTTCTAAAAACTGTCTGTGCTTCCTTTGGTAGCTTCATGTCCATTCTTCCCAATTTCCCTTTACATGAAGTTCCATGCTTTCAGAATGTTTACAATTTACAAATTGTTTCAATACAGCATTCTTTCATGAACTGCATATTTATTACAGAGATAATTTTATCTTTTAACAGCATATTCTGTCTTAACATTTTTAAGTAAAAACTGTAGTTATCTGTTGCAAAACATTTTGTTAATTTAGGAATGTTAGTTGTTTAGGAGAAAGGCTATGATTAAATTCTTACTTGTGTTTCTTCCATGACCAAGCACAACATCTTTCATGAACCAATTAAGATTTGTTTTGTAATTGCATAGATTTCTCAATGTTGTAGTATATTATTATTTAAAATATAACTTTGGCCTTATGATTATGAAGTAATTGAACAAGATCACATACCTTGTCGCTGTCAGAACTGAGTTAGAACTACATTGTATTGACGGAAGGAAAATAAAAGTCTTAATGTAAAAGGATTCTAGTCCAGTTTCAGGATTTTATTCAATTATAAGTGAATGGAAGTATAACTTCATGGTCAATCAGAAAATATTTCAAAATATTTAGAAAGTTGATAGAGATTGGAGACTTTGATCAAATATTAAAACCCATCTGATTAGTATTTCTATTCTTGAAAATGAAATTTGGACAAATTTGAATATGGTATTTTCATTTTCCTGGGAGTCTTGACTGTATGGCTGCTGAAGAGTCAGTAATTACCCAGGGACCAATTAGCCTGTTTGTGGATCTCTACACCCTGTGGTTCCCATCTCTTTCCTGTGCTCATCATCTCTCCCTTTTGACCACTTCACAGTTGTGAGCCAGAAGGAAAAATTAGAGAAATGCTAATAGTATAAACAGAAAAATTGAAATTAGGACTCTCTAAGTTATTTTACCTTAAATAAAATTTTACTATTACAGTTGGTTGAATGTTTTTGATAAAATCCCAGTCAACAAAGTGAAAGGTTGGTTAATTTATCCCAAATTTTCAAAAGTATTGATCTTAAGCACTCACTTGTTTACTTTGAAAGCTTTACCTTAGGAAATAAACTGATATACCAATAATAATTATAATCAACTTGGGAAGTTATTCAATATTTTATAACTTTATGTTATCTTACATATTCACAATTTCCTAAAAGCTTGTCAGAAAAAAAATTAGTACGGTTTTATGTGACCTTTCAGTGTCCATTTAGAATATTCTTGTGCAGTTTATTCACTGACAGCTTCCACTGACGTGATTCTATTTATAGAGAAGTTCCCAATACAATTTGAAAAATCCATCTTCAACTACTAACATTCACTTTTCTATTTATGTACAGTTAGAAGGGGTCCTAAAAATCAATCTGTAACACTGTCCATTGGGAAAGTGATTCTTTGTACTAGAATTTCATTTTTGGCAGAGGGGAATTTACCTGAGCATATGTTAAACACTTTTTTGTCCCCAAACTGTGTCCTCTGTCATTTTGGGCCAGTACAATGTTAACAACCTCTGTGGAGTTTTCTCCTTCCCCCAGAGGCCTCTGCTGAGGGTTTCATGAACACGGTGCAGAATTCCTTTTCTTGGCTGCCCTGGGACTATTCTTTTTTCTTCTGAGAGTAAAATTCTATTCCTCACATATAATGATTTTCCTCTATACTTGACTGTGGGGTGAACGTCTAACAGATTCTCCTTCTAAGTCTTTTATCATGTAACTTGTATGTAATAAGTAAAATCATGAGATACATGTTTATTAAAACTATTGTTTTATCCATAGTATTTACTGAAAAATTTTAGCTTCTTCAGTTTTATTTCTTAGTACTTTCTTCCCTAGTGCCTCTGGACATTTGCATCCAAACATGAGACAGAATTTTTGAATTAAATTGCAAATGCATTCAAATGTATTCTGTGCACTGGATTGTATCTCAGAATCATCTGAGGGAAAGAAAACATTAAATTTCCATGCTGAATCAGGAAACAAGAGTGTTTCAATCTAGGAACCAAGAAATTTTGATAGGAGACATTGCAGGGTTTTTGGTATTACTTAATCTCCTTTGTGTAGCTATGAGCATTATGAAATCAATAGTTTAACATCCTCCAATCATAGAAAATATATCAGCACAGATTATGAAATTTTACTGTGAATCTATACAACTTTCTAAAATGTAAAGTAAAAAAAAATACTAGATAGTAACTTATTTTGATGCCAACCTTCCCACATGTAAGTGATCCTAATTTTGTGTTCTAAAGTACGCAGTTGATCATATAGATGATGCATGAGAAATTAGCAAAATAACAATTCCTTTCCTCTATGCTTATGTAAAGCATTCAGTATATTTACGAGTTTCCTATATCATATCTAAACCCCTGCTCATCTTTCAAACAAGGTGATGTGGGTACAGATTATCATTAGCCTTCATTTTATTAAGAGATAGAAGATAGTTAACCAGTCCTAGATAACTTGTTCTTGACCCAATTTTGTCCTTGATTTTTAAGATTTACTAAGGTAAGCTGCATCATGAAAATAAGCTCATGAAAATTTTATTTGCATAGTACTTTACATTTTACATTGAAATTTCATGACTATCCCCTGCCTTCTTTTGACATAGTGTAGAGAAGGGAGAGAAAAAATTTCTTCCAATTATAAAATGACCCACATGTCAATCTTTTCTTATATCTTAATTTTCCTCTCAATTTGAAAATATATTTTAATAAGAAAATATGTACCTGAGAATTTTGCCTGTTTCTTGTTTAGCACTGAGTTTTCAATTGCTACATTAATAAATGCTTTCCTCTGCTTAGAGAATATTAAATATGAAATACAAATGTCTTTCATTCTTACATGATTACCAGGAGGATATTATATATTTGAGAGAGAAAAACAAAGTTTGAGACATATTGATTTAAAATTATAAAAGATTTGAAGGAAAGTAAAAGCCCTGCCTTTTATAATACAAAAATACAGCTTTAAAATGTGCATGAGGAAACAGCACCAGAGTCTGTAGAAGTAACTCACGTAGCATTAGGGAAAATTGAATTGAAAACATACTGCTTTGTTTATTAGACTTAATACACTCAAAAATAAATGGAATTATGTTCTTCGGGATAAGGTTTAGTAGGATGCTAGATCTGACATAATGATTATTTATAGTGCTGGTAAAGTTCAAAACAGCAGAAAGTTACAATACTCTGCCGAAATACCAAAAATGGTGGAGAGGAAGTGGAAAATTATGTGAAATGTTAGGGATGTTTCATTCCAGTACCTTGGCCTCATTATATTACCAGCTAAATATAAAATACATAGACCAGATAAATGTCTCATTAAGTCTTTCACAGTTCTTTCTTGGAACTTGGTAGTGGTCTTGAAAATGAAAAATAGAGAAATATTTTATGTGAAAATAATGGTATAAAAAGTATTCCATAGAAAGTTTTTTATTAACTCACTGGTGTGGTTAAGGAATAGGAGTGAAGTTATCTTATTATCAGTTGCTCTTATCTAAGAAGACAAAGTTCTGCTCTGACAGTAATCTTAAAGACTAAACAAAACACCTACCCTACTGCAGAATTAAGTATATTATCAATAATTCCAATATGTTTCATATTTGCACCCCTCACCCTTTTATGAATAAGCAATTTTTAAGATAATACTTCTTTTTAGATAATTGAGCACAGACTTAACTATTCATATCATTCCATTAATTTCACATTTATATCTACCAATACACATATTAGCACATAATAAAAAAGTAGTTCATTTCATGTTGAAGGTCTTTGTTATGTTTTCCTTCTAAGAAATGTATTTAAGTGCAATGTAATAAGATTATAGATAGGAAAAACAACATTCTATTTCAAGGTAGAAACTTCCTTTGACAATTAATTAATCCATGCAGTCTTAATTATTGTACCTAATTAACATATCTCATTTTTTCTTATACTAAAGCTGAAAAAATACTTTGTGATTAATTATGGCTGTACTTTTCTTCCTGGCACAGTTCCCATTGCTTTCAGACATACGGTACCTAAAAATGACAAGGTGAATGTGATGACACCACCTTTCTTTCAAAAATGTAGTCATGCTGAAAATACCTACGTAGAAGACAAGTCACAAAGCATAGAAAACATCATAAAGGATGCTTGTTAACAATAGAAAAAAATGAATGGAGATGGAATAGAAAGGTGTCAGTGGAGAGGTGCTCATAATACCTGCAATACATAAACACTAGGCTTTAGTTTAAAGACAAGTGAGTCTCAGATTGACAGATGGTGGATGATTACTTCTGGTGGAGGGGATGGTGGCTAGTTTGCAAGTAAAAGCAGATAAAGGAGCACATGAATAACAGTCAAATCTTTGGTATGTCGGTAAGGCTTAAATTATAAATGGCTTAAATTATAAATGTTCATGATTGACTGGCCAGAAGCAACTTATTAAGAATGCACATATGGTGAAGAAAGGCAGTAGTGCCCAAACAGATGAAGGCAGCTGATCATAAAAAAAAGAAAAAAAAAATCTACATTAAATAGAAAGGAGTACATCGGAATCATAAGTTGAAGGGGGCTTAATGGTAGGGAAAGCAAAAATTAAGCACACATTTCCCATTCAGAAGGCAAAAATCTCACATATTTGAATTTCAATTTGATAGCTAAACTTGGGTTGGTCCAAGGACAAGGTTTTGGTGCTAAATGAAATTGATTAATTCATGACAAAAATTACAGAAGAGTGCTGTAGAAAAAAAAATTTTTTAAACAATTAACTGAGACTGATCTGTGATGCTAGAGCCAAGCACTGTGCATAGCAAATATTTCTGGAGTCTCGACTGTGAGCAAATTCATCATGGCGGGCATTCACTCTAACTATTCCACTGTAGAATGGACTGTTTGAGTTTGTAACTCTGAGAAGTTTTGCATGTTGCTTTATTCTTCTTCAGCTTGACGGAACTGCAGTACATATTGTAAGTTATGTTGGTAGGTAGTTCTTCAATATTTCATACTTTTTTTTTTAAGGTTTTTTGAGACAGGGTCTTGCTTTGTAGTTCAGGTTGGCCCTGAGCTCAGCCTCAAACTCACATCACAGCAATCCTCCTGCCTCTGCCTCCCAAGTGCTGGGATTAAGGACATGAGCCACCACGCCCGGCACTGTGGTATGTGGTACTGATTGCTGCTGGGGTGAGTCTCCACACCCAATATAGGTATGTGGACCAGGGATCGAACCCGGGTCCTTGCGCTTGCAAGACAGGCACTGGAACCATTGAGCTAAATCCCCGGCCCCTATATTTCATACTTGTAAGCCAGAAACTGAGTATTTTTAAAATTGAAAAAGAATTAACAAGGTTATAATAATAGAGTGGCAATAATTCATAAATTGCTAACTTTGAAATGATGTATTGAAGTTATCTAAGCTAAGTTCTTTGGTTATTAATAACTGAGAAAATGTGTTTCAAGCTATGTGGCTGAATTTATCAAAGCATAGGTTAAATATTTAGCATCTTGATTTCTCCACGGAGTTCAGAGATAGGAAAATCTCTCTCCCCAGGCATTTTCCAAAGAAAACTCAGAGAAATTAAAAATTGTTATTCTAAGAAAATAAAACATTTATAAGTAGAAACTTTGCTGTTTCAAAGATAAACATTTTCCAGTTTTTTTTTCCTTTCTAAGCATTTACTGTGGAAAATAACTAGGAAAAACACCTAATTTAAGATCTAAATTTATTATAAAACTCCTTTTAAATAATCAAGCTTATCACTTAATTCAAAGTCTGATTCATATTGCTGTATATGATACATATTAAAATAATACTTTAATGTGTATAACGTATTTTAAAACCTAATTTAGTTTACATATTCTCACTTTCAGTACTAGAAAATATGTATGGATAATTAGTCTTAATCTGATTACTGTAAAGAAACAGAGAGGTTAAGTGAATGGTACCAGGCACACAGCAAGCCAGTAGTAATTTTGTAAATGTCTTATTTAAATAGAAAAATACTTAAATGGTAGAATAATTTTCAAGGTCATCAATGAGGCTAACATTTGCTTTGCTGAGATAAGAAAAATATATTTTAAATCACATAGGATTCTTTTCTCATGGAGTAAACTAGAATAGCATGTATTTACTAAACAATTTTGATGTTTGTTTAACCTTGCAAATAAAAATAAAGAAATTCAATTCTATTTATTTAAAAATGTTGCATGCTCATTATTGAATTTTTGAAAACAGGATCTC
This sequence comes from Petromus typicus, assembly GCA_004026965.1. Taxonomy (NCBI): domain Eukaryota; kingdom Metazoa; phylum Chordata; class Mammalia; order Rodentia; family Petromuridae; genus Petromus; species Petromus typicus. Next base: position 7,476 of record PVIR01032598.1, read on the forward strand.
TACTCATTAAATAAAATCACTCATTTTCCTTTTAATTATTATGATACAACAAAATCAAAGTATTTATAATAAAATAACATGATTTAAATATTATAATATCATAGAAATGAGTAATATACTAAAATGCTCTTGTTTTGTTGAGAAAACATTGAAACTAGATTAAATATGTTTTTTTTCTGATTATAAAATCCAGACTACATAGGTACAAGAAATTCATTTTCTTAATTTTTAAACCACATCTAGAGTTTATTACAGAATGGAAATATTTAGTTCTACATTTACTTGAAAGAAAGAGCATAATTTAACAAAAATAACCTTATTATGAAACATTTTTTATAGAATAGACAGGTAACTAGTGGAAGTATACACTAAATAATTCAGTCATATAACAAGCACCATTCTTTATAAATATATACATATTGTTAGCACCTTAAATCATACCATTCAGGGCCGGGGAGTTAGCTCAGTGGTTCTGGCGCCTGTCTTGCAAGCGCAAGGACCCGGGTTCGATTCCCCGGTAACCACATAACAATACTGGGTGTGGAGACCCACACCCAGCAGCAACCAGTACCACATACCACAGTGCCAGGAGTGGTGGCTCACGCCTGTAATCCCAGCACTCGGGAGGCAGAGGCAGGAGAATTGTGATGTGAGTTTGAGGCTGAGCTCAGGGCCAGCCTGAACCACAAAGCGAGACCCTGTCTCCAAAAACCTAAAAAAAATCATACCATTCAGTGTTTTTGTCAAATATTTCCCTGCTGTTTAGTTTTTTAAATATATTTTCACAGTATCTGAAAATTTATTTCAAAGAAACATATAATTACTCAAAATATGAGAAATTTTTTATTTCATTCTAATTAGTTACATTAATTAGTGTGGTATTCTAAATATAAATTTAATCTCATTAATATTTAAGTATTTAAACATTGAATAATTATGTCAGTCTTACTTAAATGGTACCCTTACTTAAATGATATCCTTATTATATATCCCATGAAGATTAACTTCTTGCCTTTTATAAACCATATGAAATTTTTAGACATGTTCAGCATGATACCCTTTTGAAGTTACAATGAGGTCAAAATGTACATTTATCATTCTAAAAGAGAATATAATCAATTTTATAGCTTTCCATTGGACATGTATAGAGTGTGAATGTTACAGGAATCTGTTTGGTGATGGGAGCTTTTTCCAATTTATTTTGAATTCCTTACATATTCATTTTTTACCTTTTACAATAAGGAGAAAAATTAAAACTGATCATGACAATCAACCAATACAGTCACTTTTTTAAAAATTGGGAAAATTTTACTGAAATAATGTATGTACATAGATATTTAAACACATGATGAAACTATAAAATAATAAAAATGTATTAGCTGGACATTATGGAAATGAATTCGGAAAGAAATGAAACAATTCATTTTCACAATATTCAAGAACATATATAAGAAGATTTTAATATCAGTTACTCAGAAAAAGAGTAGATTTGTTTTGTTTTGTTTTCTTTTCTTTCTTTTTTATTTTTCCATTTAGTAAGTTTGTTTTTTTCCTAGTCAAAGCTTAAGAATCAAAAACAGGTAAAAAATAACTCAAATCCACATGAATATCACTATCAATGTTTTGTGCCATTTGTTCCAGCTTTCTCTTTAAGACACAGCTTTTCTTATGGTGACCAGAATGAATCAGCAATCATTTCTACATTTTCATTAATTGGTTTTAAAAACAGAAATTCAAAACTTTTATTTTAGTATATTCATACCACTTATCTTAGTAAATCTATGTATATAAACACAAAATCTTTTTAAATCTTGTTTTATCTGTGTTGTAAAAAAAGTCACAATAATAATGTGCTATTAAATGATTACTGTCAATATCCTCAATTTATGTTGGTATTTTTAAAAATATTCTGATCATTGTCTGCAGTCTGATACTAATGCGTAAGGAATCCAAGCTGGGCTAGTGAGTCTATACTACCTTCCATAACATTGGGAAAGACACTTCATCTTTTGTGGCTTAGTTTTTCCCTCTCCAGTGCTTGGATGTCAATAGATGCTGTTAAAGAAACAACTGAAAAAGTAAAGACTTCATGTATGTATAAATACCTCAAATGATTCCTGCTCACAATTGTGCAAACTTTAATTATAAGAAAAAATGAGCCTATAGGCTATACTAGAGGAAAATTTGCTGTTCCAAATAAATAATTACTTCATATTTCCCAAGGATATCACTGCTGTATATAATTAAAGCTTAGCAGGCAAAATAGCAACCACAGTTAACACAGAGAGTAGCCCTTGGGGTAGATATCCAATATAATACACGGACATTATTTGAAAAAATTGTTACAGACATTGTCAGTCAGTGACTTTTTGTTAGCACTGAGAGTAGTTTCTTGTACCAACAAACTGATCAGACATAAGGAGTGTTTGGCATCTCTCGCCCCACCGGTAGAGTGTGTCTCTGCATTCTTCCGCTATGAATTTGGCTAGTTTGGTAGTAATACTCTATTTGACTTTGGAGCTGGGTACTAGGATGTTTATTGAGCATTTGTGTAGTACAACAAAATTATCCCTATAAAATTTCAAGGGATTTGCATAAACAAGTCCTCTGCGAAATTGTATTTTAGGTCATTATAATACAGCAAAATCAATGACCATTACTCAAGAGCATTAAAATATTCACAAAATTTTCTGAAAGTCTAAATTTAGCCTAATCTAAATATTCTTCCATTAAGAAGTTCGTTCTCAATATCAATATCCTACATATTCTCTTGGTTTCTTTCATCAAAGTTTTATCCTCTTCTAGATATTATGTGAATCATTCCAAAGAGCAACCCTTACTCTATGGAGGAATTTTTTTTTTTTTTTTGAAAATAGATGGCTTGTTTTTTTTTGTTTATTAGTCATTTTCTCATCTATGAGACCAAATACCCAGTGTCTGAAATTAAACCCAGAAAAGGTTCATTTTGCTTCTTGATGTCATAAGGTTCAGTTCATGCTAGTTGGTCCGAGGTAGGAAGCTCGTAGCAGAGGACAACTCTCAGCAAAGAAGCAGAGATACAAAAGAAGAACATAGGACTCAAATATACCATTCCAGGTCAAACACTGCTAACTCATCTCATCAATGGGTTAATCCACCGAGTTCAGTGCCCCATTCTCTAACTTTCCAAAAGCCCGAACTCTGACCACAGGAGATTATACTTTTTAGATATGAGTTGTAACCTTTGTCTCACCTGCAGGAAAATCACAAAGTTTGGACCATAAATGGAAAGGGGTTTGAGATGATGATAGGCTCAACTATGGGCTCTACAGGCAGTGGGTTCGCTTATGATTTACTATCCTGAATTTCTCCATTCATTTTTTAAAACTCAATTTTCTATTTAAAGACTAATCATCCTAAGTCAGAGAAGATTTTTATTTCTATATTTGAAATTGGCTGATGTTCTTCTGCCATGGTGGTATTATCAACTAATGCCTGGTTATAAACCAGAAGGATTCTCTCCAATGAAAATATTTAAGTTCATTTTTTTCATAGATAAATGAGAATTAAGTTGTGTCTTATACTGGTACAAATCCCCATTATAGAGTGCAAAAAAAAAAATTCTTAACAAAAAAAAAAAAAAAGAAAATATATAAGTTCAAAACTTGAGAGTCCTGAGAAAAGTTGCCTGATACCTACTTTTAAACACTTTGAAACTCATTCTATCAGTTGGCCACAAAGGCTGATGGAAATTTTCTGAACTCACACTCTTGATACATTATTTAATATTGAAGAAATTCCCACTTAAATTATGGCCTTTTGTCATAACTTTGTTAACAGGAGACAAGAAGCTTCCTGGGAAAAGACCATAAACAACACTGATGCTTGCTGAGCTTCCTGGCTAAGGTATAATAAGTAAAGGATAACTTCTCATGGTGTGAAGCTCTCAGGTTACTATTGACACATAATCATTAGAAATTTCACATTATCTCAGATGATGATGAGTGGAGTGCTTAATTATTCCTGTATTTCCAACTATAAAGTATGCAGTCGTTGCACTGATGTAGAACTTATTCTTTATAGTTGTTTAATCCTATGTCACTTGATTAATTTATAGCAATTTGATGGCAAATTCAGATATGCTTAAAGCAAAACAGGAACTGTACATTCACCCTCATTCCATGAAAATGTGAGTTGTGACTGGATGAATTTCAAAAGTGGGATTATAAAGAAGTTATCAGCCATGTAGTGAGTGAGTCACCATCCTGTTCAGCCCATTGTACTTCCTGTTATAACATAGATATATCTGAAGTACAACTGAAATACTTAGGTGAAACATTTCTGAAAACATCTCTATTTTTAATTCTTGATGGTCCACTACTGATTTTTTATAATTGTCATATACCTACTAGATATGGTATCTTAAAAGATGAAAAGATAACAGTGAGACTCAAACTCACACTTCATTCATTTCTCTAATTAGAATGCAGCTCTCATATCCCCCACTCCCAGCTTCAAATTACTTAAACCTGACTCTGTAGAAGAGCACAGGCAATTGCAATGGTTCCCATTTAACATGAGTAGCTACAAATGAGCAAAGGGAACCTTTCACTCTGTTGACTTACTACTTTGCTATGCAGAGGCTCTTTAATTTGCTATAGTCTCACCTGCCCAGTGTTCCTTTGTTCTCTGTAAATGTCTTGTCATATTCATGAAGTTATTGTCAAGATCAATGCTCTCTGTAGGGTTTTCCCTTAACTATTTTTTTAGTTTTATGTTTTGTTATTTATATTTGCCCTTAATCTTCTTAGATTTCATGTGCCATAGAGGAAAAACAAAAACATTTTCAGATCATACACTCAAAAACACACAAACTGACTTTTGAATGGGGTAAAATCTTGAGTAGATCATTTTTCAAAAGAAGGCATACAAAAACACTTATATAAAATAGTTCACTATTACTAATCTCAGGGAAATCCAATACAAAACCTCAAGGAAATGTCATTTTATACTTTAAGCAAGACTGTTATCATTAAATAAAATTTCTATTGGTTAAGATTGTGGAGATATTTGAAACCTTATATACTGCTAGTGATGATATAAAATTTTATAGCCATTATAGAAGACACAGGTTTCTGAAATAATTTAATAACATAGAACCATCATACCATACAGTAGTCCTGCCTATGAATATTTTCCCAAAATTTGAAATTTAGACCTTGAAGAGTTATAAACTCACATAGCCATTAGAGCACTACTTGAAATGGCCAAGATGTGTGAATAATATCTCATTCATTCACAGGATGAAGAAAATGTGTAAAATACATACAGTGAAATGTTTTTTACACTTACAAAGAAACCAGTTTGATGTGTGAGATAAGGGGAGAAACCTGGAAGACTTTTATGCTCAGTGAAATAAACCAATCACTGAAACGTTACTATTGCATTATTCCACTTATAAGAAGTAACTAAAAAGCCACACTCATAGAGAGATAAACAAAGAATAGTGGTGACCAGACCGAGGGAAAGGGGACTGGAAGTTGCTCAACTATAGGTACAAAGACTATAGGTACAAAGTTTCATACTTGTTTTGATACTCCATCTTCTTTTCTCCTAACCCAGAGTCAACTGTGCTACTCTTAAAATTATCACACTACCTTTCCGCCAAAATATTCCACAGAACACTTTCTATATAAATAGCATACATTCCCAAATTATTTTTTAAAAGAATTGTGACTTCATCAGAATTTTGACCATAGAACTGTGATATGTTGCTAAGGAAACCTTGACATACAGTTTCATTTAGTCTATTGTGATTAACATAAGTATATTTTTGTTTGCAATAGCTCAAAGTTTCTATGTTGATTTCCAAATTGACCATTACATTCTATATATGAGGTCTTCTATACGCTATCAATTGAGAATTCAAAACCTGAACTATTTTTCAAAAAGGGAAATTAAAAACAACATGATAAGATCTGTGCAACAGAAGCTTTTAAGTCAGTTTTCTAGGCACAACTCATTTGAGAGAGTTAGATAAAAGTTAGATCCACACCAAGAAATGAATATATTTACAATGGTTAAAATGAAAATAACAGTAGAAATTTTAAATATTTTTCTTTGTTGAAAGATATGGTTAACTGGCCAATACAAATACTGTAATATCAATCATATTTTTGCTTATGCCATTTTATTGCATGACAAACAGCATTAAGTATCATTTTTTGAATACAAATAACCAGTTCTCAGAGGCTTGTATACTTGGCAGATGATAGTGTTCATCCTATCTCAATTTAATCATTGAGATTATTTGGGTGAAAACATTATAGGATATTTTACATTTTTCTATGCTTAATAAATAATAGAATTTTTTGAATAAAGGGTGAGGCAGGCATATATAAAAATGAATGAGAAAAAACAATAAACCAACTGAATAGTTTTTTCAAAGTAAACACAGCTCTTCTCTGTTCTGGAGCACTCTAGGTAAGGAATGAACAGAATACTGTACCCAGGAATTTGTGGTTTTAAAGATTCTTAAGCAGCTTATACTCAGTCTGTTACAAGAACAGAATTATTGAATTAAGGTTTGTAGATTCCTATCCATATTTTCATGTGAATTTGCTCGATATAATGGTTCTGATTAAAAGCTACATATATGATATTAATTTTATCTAAGATATTGGGGTCTTATAAATCTTATACACATAGCATAAAATCTTTTGCAATTAAGTGTTGATTTCTAAAATATTGTACACAGACTAGCCTTTAACCAACATTTATGCTTGTAAATATCCTTCTTCAGTTTTCCATCTGTTTCATTTTTAAAGTGAAATTTGACAATAATATTTGGTTAAGAAAAGTCTGAAAATATCAGCAAACTCTAATCCTACTTTTGATGTTTAATTAAAAATTCACCAGCTTCTCTAACTTTTAAATCATGTTATGCTTTTCTATCAATTAAGATTTTAAGTAAGAAAGATACAGTACAATATATGAGAATATATTTTGACCTTAGGAATTTATTATAATCATATAGTAGCTATTGGGCCTGACCACTAAGTTCATTATTCCCAAAGCAGGCTAAGAGCAATGCAGGCTGTGAACAGTTAATTCTGCAATTGGCTTGTTTTAAGCAGTGAGTCCACTGCAGGTCAGGTGACTCACACCAAAATTCCATTCAGAGTCAAAACCTTTTTATTAGCCCTAACTTCAGTCACTTTTTTTCATTGATTTTTCCTTTTCCTAAGAGGGCAGGGGAATGGAAAAAAATAAAAATCAACACAAATCATGTATGGGTACAAATTCTCAATGATAATGATCATAATGTATACATACGATGTACCAATAAAAGCAGTAAAGAAGAAAAAAATTCTTCACTAAGAAAACAAGGCTATTTGTTAACTCCAACCTATAACTAGATGGTTCTGTTCTCAGCACAAGAATGCTTTGCGTCTTCTTTTAAAAGCCTTGCTTGGGGGCCAGAGATTTGGCTCAGTGGTACTGGCGTCTATCTTACAAGCGCAAGGACCTGGGTTCGATCCCCGGTTAACCACATACAATACTGGGTGTGGAATCAGTAATCAGCAATCAGTACCACACCCAGCAACAACCAGTACCACATACCACAATGCCGAGTGTGGTGGCTCATGACTGTAATCCCAGCACTAGGAAGACAGAGGTAGGAGGATTGGTGTAATGTGAGTTTGAGTCTGAGCTGAGGGCAGCCTGAACTACCAAGTGAGACCCTGTCTCAAAAAAAGAAAAATTTAAAAAAAAAAAAAAAAAAAAAAGCCTTGCTTGGATCAGCAGTGTATCCCTAGGCACCACATGTAACCCGCTGACCTGAATTTAATAGTGACTACATCACCAGTAAATATCAATGGTTCTGGATATTCAAAGCCTTTGCTTGCTCAAGCACTCTCCATCCCAGTTCTCTATCTCTCTTTAACTCTTTCTTCTCACCATGCTTGGTAGCACTAAGTAGGAGACTGTGCTTGTCTTTGCTTAATAAATTTTCATCAAGAATTCTGCTAATTTTGTATACAGAAACAGTAGATTCACTGAGAGAGATTGGGGTAACAATTCCTTTCATAATAGCACTTAAAAATTCAATATCTAGTAATCAATCTAGCAAAGGATGTGATATACTTCTACTCTGAAAACTACAGTATTCTGAAAAGGGAAATCAAAAAAGATATCAGAAGTTGGAAAGAAATCCCTTGTTCCTGAATAGGAAGAACGGGTATCATCAAAATGGACATACTCCCAAAACTACTATACAGATTCAGTGCAATCCTAATTGAAGTCTTGCTGGCATATTTCACAGAGTTAGAAAAAAATACTATAAAAATTTTCCTTCATCCAGAAGAGATCTAGAAGACAAAGGTAGGTAACAAGGACATGGCAGGGGGTATCATAACCCCCAATTTGGAACTATATTACAAACACATTAAGATAAAGTGGTATGAACAGTATGGTACTAGCTAAAAAAAAGACATAAGGATCAATAAAACACTAGCAGATCCAGAAACAACTCCAGGTACATTAAGTCTGCTCATCTTTAACAAAGGAGCTAAACACCCTCAATGGATAAAACATTGGTTTTTAAAGAAATGATACTAGAAAAACTGGGTTTCAACCTGCCAAAGATTAAAGCTAGATCAATATCTTTCACCACGCACTAAACTAAAATCAAAGTGAATTAGAGATTTAAATACTAAAACAGAAACATTAAACCTTCTGGAAGATAGGTTAGGTAAAACTTTAGGTGACACTGGCATAGAGAGACTTTATGAATAAAACCTCTGCAGCACAGAAACTATCAGAAAGAATCAATAACTGGGATCTTGTTAAAAAGCTTCTGCACAGCAAAAGACACCATCGACAGAGCAAAAAGACAATCTACAATACTGGAAAAGAATTTACCAGCTATTTCTCAGATAAAAGACTACTATCTGGAGTATACAGAGAACTGAAAAAAATCACCCCAACCCCAATTTAAAGACCCAGTTCAAAACTGGGCATCAGAAGTGAATAATACTTTTCAGAGGAAGAAGTAAAAGAAACATATGAAGAAATACTCAACACAATGAGTTATTAAAGAGATATACGTGTAAACAACAACAAAATTCCATCTTACTTCACAAAGAATCACTGTTATCACAAAATCAACCAACAACAAATACTGTTTGGGCTGTGAGGAGAAAGGAACTCATCTGTACTGTGGTGGGAATGGAGACTAGTGAAACCACAGTGGAGATCAATGTGGAGATTCCTCAAAAATCTAGGATTAGAGGTGTCATTTGACCCTGTGACATGTGTGCACCCATGTTTATTGCAGCTCAGTTTGAAAGAGTTAAATCTATCTTTTTTTGAGTCAGGGTTATGATTTGTAGTTCAGGCTGGACCTGAGCTCACTATGTAGCCCAGGTAAACTTCTAACTCAGAAATCCTCCTGTCTCTGCCTCCTCAGTGCTGGGATTAGGGGTGTAAGCCACCATGCCGAACATTGTGATATGTGGTTACTCAGAACATCAAACTCAGGATCTTGTGCTTACAAGGAAGATGCAAGAACCATTGAGCTAAATCCCAGGACTTGGAATAGCTAAACCTTGAAAATAGCTCAAAAAATGGTCATTAACTTGATCCTGAATAAAGAAGATATATTTATTTTTAATAAAATGGAATTTTACTCAGCCATAATTAATGAAAAATTTGAGTCATTTATACTCAAATTGATGTACCTTGAGAACATACTTATAAGTGATATAAATAGGACACAGATGTGTAAATATCATATTATTTCTCTGGTGGGAGAAACTGAAGGTAAAAAATGAATTCCAAAATGTATGATAGTTATGAAATAGGAAGAAAATATTCAAAGAAAAAGGGCTGGGTAGGAGAAGGTAAAAAAGGGAAAGAAAAACACGATGGTAAAAGAAATTAAACAGTATGAGAAAATAAAGATGTAAATGAGTCCTAGCATTGTATGTTATATCTTGTGAAATAGAAAATGCTTAATGTAAAATAGGGTGAAGGGGGAAAATGTTGAGATTGTAACAAAAAAGTAAGGAAACAAATTTTATGTATATGGGGGGGTGGTAGGGTGGATAAAGCTATGGGAAAAAATGAGGATTAAGTTGAGTCTTATACTGGTACAAATCCCCATATGGAGTGCAATCATAATGTGTATATGTAATGTACCAATAAATATTTTTTAAAAAGAAATTAAACAAAGCTTATATATATGGGGGTGAAGTAGAGTGGGAAAGGAGAGGGAAATGTGAGAATCAAGATGTATCATGTACAGGTACAAATTCTCAATGTTGAAAGTGATCATAATGTATTTATAAAATGCACCAATAAAATCAGTTTTCAGAAAGAATCCTACTGAGTCAATATATACAACCCTTGTAATATACAAGTCTTTATTCCCCATCGTGACTCTCTAGTAATCTTGGCCTGTTAGAAACAACCCTGTCAAATCAGTTTAGCCCAATCTTCCTTCCTTGTGGCATTTTCTCTTAGTAAACTGATACATATCCTGTTCTTTGATATTGCCTCTCCACATGGTCTTCTTGTATTATGAATCTAGCCTATCTCTTCTATGCTCCTTCAAAGCTCTATTTTCATGGCTCCCCTTGAAAAAATGCCTATTTAAAAATATAAATTGAGAGGAAAAAAATTTCAAATGACTGTCTCTCTGACACAAATTTTCTTGTTCTTCATTATTTCTGAAAATTCACAGTCTCTTTTGTTACTTTTGGAGTATGTTTTGGTAAATATTCCAGCTCCTATGAAATAACCTGAAATGTATAAATTTGAATATACAGACACTAAATTTTTAGTTTTCTTATGATTACTTTTGGCAGTCTCATGTTAAGTAAAAAGTTATGCATTGTCTGTACAGTTTCTATCAGACAACTTCCTCAGCCAAATCTTTGTTAAGAAGCATATCTTCTTCCAAGTTCATTGTACCTTGCATAAGACCTGTTAGATTTATAAATTTAGCAGAGCAATGATATTTCCCCAGTAATCGTGCACATGGACTCTCAATCATGTCAGTCCATACTCCTATAAGGGGTGAGAAGTGAGATTGTACTTTTCTCTCCATGTCTTATTTTACATGAATAGTTAAATGGCATGCTAGATAAAGTAAGGACAGTAAAAGGAAAGCATCTGAGGAATTTAATCTTTCACAAATTGTC
>PVIR01032599.1:0-18524 GCA_004026965.1 Petromus typicus
TTAGGAGAGAGATGAGCTTGGAACTATTAACTCTGAAATTTAGATTATCTGGAGAACTTACGATCTGTATTTTTGATGACCAAGGGTTACAAACTTGTATACAAATCTGTCTCATTTTACATTGTTTTTATGCTTAATGACAAAATATTCATAGATGTGATTTTTACATTTAAACTCTTAGAGTCTTCTTGATTTAATTTCCCAATTTCCCTAGCAAACCTTAGTCGAGGGAAGAGAGATTCCTACTAAAAGGCATATTTTACTGTCCTGTTTATTTCATGGTGGCTCGTGTTAATATACGGTAAAGGGAATCTAATTTTTTTCTCACCACCATAGAAAAACTCTGTTGATTTTCCCAACATCTAGGGTGCTGAATCCCTCACTGTCCTAAGATAGAGGGAGACAACAAGCTTTTTAATGTATGAAGTGTGACAAAAAATACAGTGAATGTTTAAATTTATTACAGTAAAAGACAAATTTCCATTAGACCCCCTCATAATATTCTTTCTCACTCCTGATACACTTGTCTCATTGTTCTTCCACTTTGTGAAGCAGTTCTGGATGTTCTCTTTCATGTTTTAAGTTGAACTGTCATGGTTACCTCGGTGTCCTGAACTGACTCAAACCGTTTACCTTTATGGTTATTTTGACTTTGGGGGAGAGCCAGGAGTTGCACAGATTCCGTGAATAGGTAGATGAAGATACACTATATTAATGTTTTTGTTGACAGAAATTGCTGTAAATATTTTGAAATGATTCAGGATATTGAAGCAGCCACAAAAAAGACATTCAGGAAAGAGAATTTCAGGAACTGCTAGGATAGTGTCAAGAAGATGGGATGTGTGTTTGATTTGAGGGGGGAATTAATGGCAATGTTTATTTTATTTGATTCTTTGAACTCTTAAACATTCACCCTATTGTTGGATCATCCTGCATATGCCAGCAGTCACATCATGTCAGAGACTGTGCTTCCCTTCGATTGAGCAGGACCTCATTTCTGTGAGGTTAATGAGGAATTGCAGTGGTTTGTATCATATGCCATCAGCGGCTCCTGCTCTCCAATCTAACACAGTTGCTAAAAGTTCAAACCAGCACTTACATCACCATTATAACATTGCTTACAGTTTCAGGCCTAGTGGGTTTTACTAATTTAATCAGTAGTCTGGTGATCAAAGGGATGTGGAATTCCTTGCATGGGCATTAAGCCAAAGAAACAGTTTCATGAAGGATTTTCCTGGCATTTTCTCTGACCATCGATAAAGAAAAAAGAAGCCTCAGGGAGGATGAATAAACTGGCAGTAAAGTCAGGGAGTAAGATAAGAGGTAGCATATTTGATAAGGTTAGAGAAGAGATTTGATGGGGCAAGTACATTTAAGAGAGTGTGGCTAGAAAGCCAAAGTTTTAAACTGAGGCTATGTTGTAGAGAGAGGAAAACATAAAGCTGGGAGTATGCCCAGCATAATTAGAATTCTAGGTCCTGCTCTTCAATCATTCATTATCTGTATAAGGTGGAGTGTATCTACTTTGGAGTGCGGTAGGCTAACTTTACATGGTCTGGGAACATTATAGAAAATGATGCCAGTTAACAGAAGGTGCTGGAATTTGGTGGTTAATGCTAAGTTGTTATAACTATTGTTATTATGCAGGTGTGGCCTTGGGAATGGGCTACTAAAGAGCACTGGGAACAGAGGGAATGAGAGTGGCTAGGGAACTGTCATGACCCCTGTGTGCTCCCTGGCTCTTTCCGAAAGCAGCTCCCTGGCTCTTTCCGAAAGACTGAGCAGGCCCTGTCCTGGTCCACACATTTGTTTCACAGTACCATGTTTTGCCTTTGCCCTTTAATTCTAGGATCTTTTATCTGTATTTCTTTTTTTTTTTTTTTTTTTGAGACAGAGTTTCTCTTGAAGTTCAGGCTGGCCCTGAACTCACTATGTAGCCCTGGTGAGCCGCAAACTCACAGCAATCCTCCTGCCTCTGCCTCCCAAGTGCTGGGATTACAGGCGTGAGCCAACATACCTGGCACTGTGGTATGCGCTACTGATTGCTGGTGGGTGTGAGTCACCACGCCTGGCATTGTGATATGTGGTTACCGGGGATCAAACTGGAACCTTATGCTTGCAAGGCAGGCACTGGAACCACTGAGATAAATCACCAGCGCAACTCTAGGATCATTTTGTGAAAGAAGTATGGAGATGTATAAGAAATTCTAAGTGCTGCCTTATGTGTTGAGGAATAAAACTGAAACCATTACAGCTCAGATCTGGATTCTGAAGTTAAAGCTAACCTGACAGCTTTAACTTTTACCACTTTTTTTTTTTAAAGTCACAACTAGCACTAGCATTTCTTACCTTGCTTTTTGCCTTGCTGAAGTGAAAGACACTGGCAGACTGAGAATTTAAAAATCTAAAAATTTAGAGGCTGGTGGTGTGGCTCAATGGTAGAGCACTTGCCTAGTAGTGAGACATTTTAGACAAGCTATTGAGACACCACCTTGCAATGTTCAGAGGTAGGCAGAGAGGAGGCTTCCTGGTTCTCTGACAAAGACATGGCTCTGTTGGCTCAGCCTTCTGTAAGGAAATACAAAGGACCATAAGGAAGTCCAGAGGTTAGAAGAATACTCATTACTACCTCTAGTCTACTCCTTGCCTCATTTTTAAAATTATTTAACCATAGACTGGTTCTTTCAAACTTCTGGTTCCACATCCACAGATTGAAAAAACTGTGGGTTGAATATATTCAGAAAAAATTGTCTTTATTGAACATGTATTGACTTTTTTTCTTGTCACTCTTCCTTAAACAATACAGTATAAGTAGTTTTTGCATGGCATTTACATTGAATTGGGTATTATAAATAGATGAGATGATTCAATATGGAAAGGTTTTATGTAAATAACATACCATTTTATATACAGAACCCAAGTACTGATGGATTTTGGTATTCATGTATGTATGTATGCATGGGACAGTCCTGGAACCAGTACCACATGAATGCTGAGAGATGACTGCACAATGAAAGACCTAGTTGAAATTGACTTACAAGGAATAGCCTGAGCATTCCACACTTGAGTCATATTTTTAAGTTCAGTTATTTAAACCAACTTCTATGGGGGGGTATGCTATCACTCAAGAGTTGTTAATACTTTGTATTAAAACCACTTTGCCATCTTTGGTTCTCCATTTAATAAAATTCAATTATGACCTTTTATAAACCAGTCAATTTAAAGCTCTGTCTACCTGGTCATCTCTGATCTTCCTTAGGCTGCTGGCATTGATTAGCCTCTTGGAGCTGAGCCCATCTGGATGAGTCCAGAGCTGTCTACCCAGTTTTCAAAAAAGATCAATGCCTCGCCATCTGCTTGTGGGGTTGTGGAAGCATATGGATCAGCTCAGAACACTAGCATTCCAGGCCACCTCAGATTGTCTGCACTTCATCACCTTCATCAAAGCTTGGCTTAGAAAAGTAACATTTATGGAAGATAGTTTAGGATTCATCTTTTCCTTTACACACTAAGATACTTGAATAGGTCCAAACCAACAGAAATTTCCATTCTTAGAATATATGTTAAGCTGCTTCTGAAATAATATTCACTAGTTGCATTTTAACATTATCCAAGAGAAATAGGAAGTTTATGAAAAGGTCACAGTGGCCTTGTCTCACAGAAGTTTGGAAGAATATCTTCAGGCCTTAAGACCATAAGGAAGTTCAGAGGCTAGAAGAATACTCATTACTACTTCTAGTCTACTCCTTGCCTCATTTTTAAAGTTGTTTAAGATCTCAATAATTTTTTTAACCCTTAGAACATTCATGATCTCAATAAATTCTGTTGCCATAAGGAATGTCAAGGATTTACTGAAAATTCTCTTGGAGAGCTCAGTGTTCTGGTTCTAGTCTGTAGGTTCAAGAGCTTGAGTTCTCCTCCTCCATTCTCTTCCTCCTTCTCCCCCGCTCCTTCCCCCTCTTCCACCTCTTTTGTCTTCTTCCACCAGATCTGCATCAGTACTGAGGAATGACTGTACAGTGAGAAAGGCCACAGAATGTCTTTCAGTGCAGTTTGTCTTTGTACAAGGGGTGAGAGGACTGTGGGTGATATCACTGAAAAATCTCAAAAGGTTTCACATGGCAAAATAATTGGCATAGTATGTTAAGTATGAAGTTAGAATACTCAATATTATTGTTACTTTTTCTCTCTGTCTCAGAGACAGACATGGAACTCAACTGTAGCTATTATCCTTGGCTCCTATATTGTGTATCTTTCTGTTTTTTCTCTTGTTCTAAAACCACTATTCATTTATATTTTCATTATATTTTATCAATTGTATGGATTTTTACTGGAGTGCTGCAAATCCTTTAGGAGAAAGAGCAGTCATAAATAAAAACAAGGCTGTAAATATTGAGTAAGAGCTCAGTCTCTCTTACCCACCTATCCATTTGTCTGTTTTAAATAGTTTTATAGTTTATTTTTGAAACTAATCTAGTGAGCCAGTAATTTGGAAATGTCATATGTGACTAGATATAAGGGAGTATATATAGAGGAACTGATTCTATCAGTTCTACCTCACATATAACATGCAGCTTGACAAAATGTCTACGATGCTTTTTGCATGTAAAACTGAGTCAACAGAGAGTTCTCATGTTGATGGAACTCTGCTTGTGTATGTGATAGGATAAAATTTATTTGATGTTCAGTTTATATGCCTTTTAAATGACATTTTAATATAATATATATTGTGTATATCATGTAAAGTAAGAAATGTAGCGCTTATTTCATATCTAAATACAGAATCTCATACTAGTAATAGTTCTCACATGTCTTAAACTAGCATTTTGTTATAAAAGTTTTAAGCTTACCGAAAAGTTGAATTTTACAGTGAAAATCAATTTGACCAGCATTTAGATTCCATAATGAACAGTTTACTAAACTTGCTTTATCACACATAGATCTCCCTCTATTCATTCATCAACACATCTTGTTTTTGTATCTATTTCAAAGTGAGTTGCAGACATCAAAATACTTAATGCCATATCATTTAAGCATACATATTTTAATTTCAAATTAAATTAAACATTTTTCTCTTTGTGGTAAAATCTAACTGTAATGAAGTGCACAAATCTAAGTGTACCACTGGAAGAATTTTGATGAGTACATACTATTAAAATATAGAATATTTCCATCATTCCAGAAAGTTCCCCTTTGAAGATTCTTCCCAGACAAACCCCAACTAAGCACCTCCAAGGCAACCATTCTTATTTTTTCCTATCATAGACTAGTTTTGCTTATTTTAGAACTTATGAATAATATCATATAGCTGCTTTTGGGAATAAAAAGTTTTATTTCTACTGTTGGAACTAAAATTCTGGTTTAATGAAATCTGGTCTTCAGAAATTATAGAATTCCTGTTGTCTACATACAATTATCAATTCACATTTGGGGCACAACAGTAGCTTACCCTTGGGTCTGGATGACAAGAGCTTATTTTCTGAAGCAAGCCACTTCCAAGACATGTTCATAGTGGAAGGGAAAAGTGAAAAGCTTCCACATGAGAGTCTGGTGAGCAATTAAAACACATAAGTTTGTAGGCACCTTGACGAAGATTTTTATTCAACTGAAAATGGAGACACTGGCTGTCTGGTTGCCTCCAGGGACAGGAACACATCCTCCAGAGAGGCCCCCGTGGAAAAGCACATTCTAACTCCAGGCCAGGGTGGACAGTCCATCCTTAGCTACTTCACCTTTGCACTTTTTTCTTTCCCTTTCCCCTTTGACCACTTGATCCTTAATTCTCTCTCCTCAGTCGTCCATGGGAGCAGCTATGAGCATTTGGATACCGTGTGCTTGAGGTTCTGTGTAGCTCCTACAGCTCACCAGGCACTGCCAGCCTGTGTGGGTTTCTTCCCACGGTTTTTTGGAGAGGGTAATGACAATTTCTCTGCATCCACTGGGGTGGCTTGCTTGGAGGGGCTGGGTAAGGGAGAGCTGGTAACCGCCTGTGGCTGTGAGTCAGCATTTCTTCTCATGGACTCAGGCCTCAGGAGAAACCCTGGGAGAGGATGTGGAGGAGGTGCTTTTGTTTCCCAGACTGAGGCTCAGGCATCCCCAGGGGCAGGCAGTGGCCAGTAGAAGGGAGGTTGGGAGTGAAGGGTTAGGAGTCTGGCTGGAGTACAATTGAGTGTACATTGTTCATGTCTATGTACATAACCCTGAATTTGTGCTAACTAGCTTCACAGTTTTAAGATGTGTTCTTACAAATTCTTAGACTCTTACAAAGAATTTTAAATAGATTTTTATGGGCCTCAGAAATTATACTTGTTATGTATGGAGAAAAAAAAATGCAAACATTTAAATTATATTATCTTGTTTAAAAGATATAACAGAATTTTCAAAGCATGCTAAAGTCTTTAGAAGAATTTTTCCTTGTATTTTAAAATTCAGTTTGATTCTTACAAAAAATATTTCACTAAAAAAAGAGTTACGGGCCGGGGAGTTAGCTCAGTGGTTCTGGCACCTGTCTCGCAAGCGCAAGGGCCCGGGTTCGATTCTCCGGTAACCACATAACAGTACTGGGTGTGGAGACCCACACCCAGCAGCAACCAGTACCACATACCACAGTGCCGGGCGTGGTGGCTCACGCCTGTAATCCCAACACTCGGGAGGCGGAGGCAGAGGCAGGAGGATTACTGTGATGTGAGTTTGAGGCTGAGCTCAGGGCCAGCCTGAACCACAAAGTGAGACCCTGTCTCAAGAGTTACATTTAATAGGCATATTATACCAGTAGGTACTCAGGAAATTCAATAAATTAAAGAGATCATAAGAGTTCATTTTGTGATTAAGGGAATAAGATTATTTTATTATTTTTAGTCAAGAACTATATGCACTTTTGAATTTAAAGATTCCTTACTATTGATTAAACGTTTTACTGTTTTATAAACTATCTCATATCAGATAATGGCAAAATACTTTGCTAAGTTTAGGCTTGATATGTAGTGAATGGTCTGGTTTTTCCTCTTCTGAATAAATATACTTTTAAAAGGATGGGGAGTTGCAGGGGGGGCGAGGGAATGGGAAAAAATGAGAATCAAGATGATTCATGTACTGGTAGGAATCCTCAATGTTGAATGTGCCAATAATGTATATATAAAATGTACCAATAAAGTCAATTTAAAAAATTAAAATCTTTTGTTGAGCTGGGAATTTAGTTCAGTGGTGCCACACTGCCTGCCTTGCAAGCTTCAGGTTGTGAGTTTGATACCCTCCCACACAAAACAAAAAACAAAACCCCTCAACATTCTTGTTTGTCTTCATGTAACTTTCTTGTTTATTACAGTGGTTGTTTCAGTAGTCACTTAAAACTAAATTCTTGATTTCTTAAATCATGTAGAAATATCTCAGAAATCATATCTGGGTTAAACAAGGTTTTATGTTCCCCAGGCATAGTAATATATATTTGAATATATTACTGAAATCCAGTTTCAAGAATCTGTGAGAATATATTAGAGAATATACTACATTTGTAATTATACACTAAATTGTATATTAAATAATAATATCATTTCTGGTTGTAGTGATATGACTTGTAATTAGTCACAGCTTTTGGTGAGGACAGTTGACTAATTTTAATAATGCTTGTCAAACATGTGGGCATTGTATCTTGATAACCATGTTCTACAAGTTACTCCTCTTGTCTAACCTAGATGTCTCTTGATGAAGTTTAGACTCATTTCCTGTTGTTCTGCCCTTTGTGTGACTCAGAATAGCTGCACTCCAACTCTTAAATATTTTTCTAATTGAAATCTTTATTGGTACATTACATATACACATCATGATTGCACTCCATAATGGGGATTTGTACCAGGATAAGACACAACTTAATTCTCATTTTTTCCCATAGCTCTACCCACCCTACCAGCCCCCTATGTACATAAAATTTGTTTCCTTTCTTTTTTGTTATAATCTCATTATTTTTCCCCCTTCACCCTATTTCACTTTGAGTATTTTCTATTTCACAATATAGAACATACAATTCTAGAACTCATTTACATCTTTATTTTCTCATACCAGAGAAAAGATGTGATATGTACCTATCTGTGCCCTATTTATTTCACTTATGAGGATATTCGCAAGGTATGTCCATTTAAGTATAAATGATTCAAACTTATCATTTCTTATGGCAGAGTAATACTCCATTCTGTAGAAGAACCACAGCTTTCTTATCCAGTATCCAGTTGATGGACATTTGTGTTGTTTCCAAGATGTAGCAATCACAAACTGAGCTGCTATAAACATGGGTGCACATATGTCGCTGTGATATGAGTCTTTTAATTCTTTTGTGTATATACCAAAGAGGGCGATGGCCGGGTCAAATGGGACCTCCAGTCCTAGTTTTATGAGGAATCTCCAAACTGATCTCCACAGGGGTTGTACGAGTCTACAGTCCCACCAACAGTGGAGAAGGGTTCCTTCTTCTCTGCAGCCTCGCCAACATTTGTTGCTGGCTAATTCTGAAATGGCAGCCATTCTTTGTGGAGTGAGATGAAATCTCATTGTTGTTTTCATCTGCATTTCTCGAATGACTAATGATGTTGAGCATTTCTTCATATGCTTCTTAGCTGCTCTTACTTCTTCCTCTGAAAAATCTCTGTTCATTTCAGATGCCAATTTTTGAATTGGGTCCTTAAATTTGGGTGGGCTGATTAATCCCAATAGCATATTTCACAGATCTAGAGAAAAAAATTCAAACTTTCATCTGGAACCACAAAAGACCTAGAATAGCAAAAGCAATTCTAAGCAACAGGGACATGGTGGGGGGTATTACAACTCCTAACCTGAAACTATACTATAAAGCCACCGTGATAAAAATTACATGGTACTGGCAAAGTAACAGACATGAAGATCATTGGAGTAGACTAGAAGATCCAGAAACTATTCCAGATACACTGAGCCGCCTCATCTTTGACAAAGGAGCCAAAAATCCTCAATGAAGGAAAGATAGCCTCTTTAACAAATGGTGCTGGAAAAGCTGGGCTTTAACTTGCCAAAGACTTAAAACTAGATCTATCTCTTTCACCGTGCACCAAGCTAAAATCAAGGTGGATAAGAGACCTAAATATTAAAACAGACACTCTAAACCTGCTGCAAAGCAGGTTAGGTAAAACTCTTGAAGACATTGGCTTAGGGAAAGACTTCTTGAACAAAACCTCTACAGCACAGGAATTGGCAGAAGAAATCAGCAAATGGGACCTCATTCTTTTAAAAATCTTCTGCACAGCAAAGGAAACCACCAACAGAGCAAAAAGGCAACCAACAATGTGGGAAAAAATCTTTACCAGCTGTTCCTCAGACAAAGGATTACTATCCAACTCTTAAATATTGCTGGAACTCCAAAACAGTAGCCCATTTCTAGGTGCCTACCCTTGTGTCACAGAAACATAGCCTTTGTGTCTTTGCCCTTCTGGGGAGAACATAGAGTTGCTTTTCCTTGTAGGGGATATGGCTTGAGCCATATTGTATTTCTCAGTGATGTGATAGGTGATTCATCAGGTCCGTGGGGGAGAAGGGTGAACTTCATTGGTACCAAAAACCATGAGGTTAAGGGAGTACTTCATATGCTTTTTGTGATCCACACATCCGCTAAATACCACCAAATTTCACCTCAGGGTTCTTCATTAGTGCAACAGAGAGCAGATGTCTCTGTGTATTATTGAAAGTGGCATGAGCTTAGAAGAATCTATTTGAATAATGAATAACATCTATACTTAGAATAATGAAGTGAGATTCTAGGTCAAAAATCTAAAAATCTCTGTTTTGAAATAAAAATTTGGTCAATGAAAAGCCATGTAAAGCTGAGAAGACTGTATATTCTTTGGAGATCAAGATGGGGCTCCACTGCAGTATACTGTTATCTGGATACTTCATGGTGAACCAAATAGAATTATAGGGGATTGTGTATGGTACAACAAACAAGCTTTGAAGTATTTTGCAGAACACTGGTGTTCTTGCAGAACCCTATTGTTTTGCCACTAAAATATTGGAAAAATAAGTTTTTATTCTCAATTGTAAGAAAAATACTTTTCCTATCATTTTACAAAGTTATATATATATATATATATATATACATTTTTTTTTTTTAGGTTTTTTTGAGACAGGGTCTCACTTTGTGGTTCAGGCTGGCCCTGAGCTCAGCCTCAAACTCACATCACAGCAAATCTCCTGCCTCTGCCTCCCGAGTGCTGGAATTACAGGCATGAGCCACCACGCCCGGCACTGTGGTATGTGGTACTGGTTGCTGGTGGGGTGAGTCTCCATGCCCAGTATGGTATGTGGTTACCAGGGATCGAACCCGGGTCCTTCCGCTTGCAAGACAGGTGCCAAAACCACTGAGCTAAATCTCTGGCCCCGATACTCCATTGTTTCTAATGTGAAGTTATTGAAGTTTGTAATTAACATCCTCTTATCTGTAGTACATTTCTTTTTTCTTGATGCTTTAAAGATTATTTTCCTTTTATCAGAGGTTTTCAGCAACTTGGTATGATAGAAATTGGTGCACTCCAAATTTATTTTACTTTGATTCATTGAGCTGCTTGGACCTAAGGGGTTACAACAGTTCAGAGAGCATTTATTCAAGAAAAATGTTGAGATTGATATGTACAGAGAGCATTGTGGCATTAAATGTTTCCTATCATAATTTCCCTCTTCTCTAGCTTTATAGTAGTGGAAATCAGTAGTCCATAAATCACAACCATCAGACTTTTAGCTACTGGAAAGGGCAGAAGGGGGTAGGAATTCCTTCAGATGCTCATTCCTAGAGACTTCATTATTTGACTTGTCTTGTTTCCCTGGAAGGCTCCCTATGCAGGGCTGTCTTTATTTGATTTGATTCAGATGTCACCTAATGTGAACAGTCTTGTCCTTAGGAATGTTCATCAAAAACAATGAGAAGAAAATGCTGTCTGAAGCAGGGAATAGTACTTAGAGCAAACAATAGGCTAACCAAAAGGCTTACGAGGAGAATCTGGAGAATATGTCAATAAGAGACTCTAACACATTCCATAAAAAAATTGTATACTTGGAAAGCTGTGTGCACGATGAGCTCATATACTCAGGAAGGCGCTCATAGCTCTCACTTTTGGTTCTAAGCTCTTCTGACTAATCATGAGGACCTGCAGCAACCGGGAGGTGGGGGCAAGAGCAGAGCTGTAAACTGCCTGAGTCGAGTACTGAAATTATGCTCAGCTGCACACATAGAGTTCATTAGCAAAAACTGGAAACTCGATTGACTCCAGGATTCTAAGAGAACTGTCTTATCAGTTGAGCACTAAGCTGTCTGAGCAAAGATTTTTAATGGCAAAGCATGTTAAAAAATAGACTTTACAGAATTAGTTTTACAAAGTCACTAGCTGACCATTTATACAATTGATAGGAAAAGGGAATAATAAAAATCTTGGTTCCAGAGTTTCCTCATTATATTAGGTAAAATATCTAGTTTTCCAGAGACAATTATAAATATTTAAAATATATTAAAATAATAAAAAAATAAAATTATAAGAAGGAATAATTTGAGTTAGTAGATATCTGAGGATGCCCAGATTTTGTACTTTCAGAAAAAGACTTTGAATTAGACATTTTATGTATGTTTTGGGAATTAAAGGAACATATGAAGACAGTGTGTCACCAACAAGACTATCAAAATGTTATGAATATAAAAAAGAGCTAAATAGAAATTTATTTCCATTTAAGTACTTTAAAATATAGACATTGAATGTATGAAATGAAAAATTCACTAGAGGGCTCAGAGCAAATGTGAATAAAGAGAAGAGCAAACTCGAAAGAGTGAACTGAGATCTTCTAAAAAAAGAATTGATGAAATAATGAATAATAATAAGTGGACAGAGAGTCAGAGGCTTGTATAACACCACCAAGACTACTAGTAAACAGTGTAAGTTTTAGAAGTTTAAGAGAGGGGAATAAAGAATATTTTAAGGAATAACAGACTAAAACTTAATAAATTTAAGGAAAAATTAATCTACAGATCCAAAAGCTGAATGAAACTGAAGTAGAATAATTGCCTAAAAAAGAGACAGATCATAGTAATGCTTAAATCATCATTAAACTATTAGAAAAAAAACCCTAGGTAGTAGCAAGAGAGAAGTGACTCATCACATTTTTTTCCAAAAGATTAACAACTGATTGAGTCCTCATTAGAAGTCATGGACCTTAGAAAGAGTGATAGGCTTAATATGCTGAAAGGAAAACCTGTTAAATAAGAAATCTATATCAAGAAGACCATTCTTCACACCTGAAATTAAATGAAGACACTCCCAAATTGAAAAGCAAACAAAAGAACCAAAAAATGCATTATTTTAAATGCATTACTAAAAAAGGGCTTAAAAAGCCTTACTAGTAGGCTTTCTGTGTAAAAATACTGACAAAAATCCTTCAGGCTCAAGTGATGTAATACAGTGAAACCTCAGTTTTCAAATAGCTGCAAACTTGAACTTTTCAGTACTTGAAGAGTAAAGTTTGAAAAAAAATTATTCCCCATATTTGGTGTTCCTAACTTGGAAATAATTGAGTCAAGATCTGACTAGAAAAATGATAAGATTCAGTCATTCATACTCAAATGGATGTACCTTCAAAACATCTTCATAAGTGAAATAAATAGGTCACAGATGTGTAAATATCGTATCTTTTCTCTGGTATGAGAAAATGAAGATGTAAATGAGTTCTAGTATATATAGTTGATATTGTGAAATAGGAAATATTTAAAAGGAAAGATGGTGTAGGGGTAAATAACGAGGGGAAAAGGAATGTGACAGTAATAAAGAAAAAAGGAAACAAAGCTTATGTATATAGGGGGTGTGGGGTGCAGGGTGGGTGGGGGAAGGGGAAAAATGAGAATCAAGTCATGTCAAATTCTGGTACAAACTCAGTGTTGGATGCGATGATGATGTATATTCATAATGTACCAGTAAACATTTGAATTAAATAAAAACCTGTAAGAGCCAAGAGGGAGTCACCCGTCCTGTCTCCCCATAAACACAAAAGGATGGTGATGCAATCTAACCACCTCTCTTGCCCAGACAACATATAATGCTTGTGTTAGTGCATTAAAATATTTTTATTGTACTTTATTGTATAAAATATCATAACTTTGGCTCCAAAGGAAGTTAGTGATACAAGCAGTAAAACTAGCAGAAACTTGTAAGAATCACAGCAGAGGTAAAGAAAGAAATTACTGTGAAATTTGTTAAAGTCTTAGAAAAATAAATTTATAAGTGTAATTTTTTGGACTTCAAAACAAATTATTTGGTTTTCTGCTATATTTTATGGGGAGAATGTGTTCAGTTCTCTAATTTTTTGGTGTTTGAACATTAATTTTGAATGAATTGCAATGAAGGTAACAGTGTACTGATAGTAATTCAAATTTATATGAAAAATTAAAAAAATACCAGTAAAGGCAACAATATAGATAAATATAAATGTAGTTGTTTTCTCCTTTAGATTTAAGAGACAAACTACATAAGTACTAGTAATATAGCTGTGTTTACGGTTGAAAATATGTAAAGTTGTTCAGTAATATCTTGGTTTATGAACTTAATTTGTTCTACAATATTGGGAAATGTTTGTGTTTATGTAGGAAAGATCACCATGTTCGTAACATTTGTTATCCAATGCAGAGTTTGTAAATACAGGAAAAATTTTTCCAAACATTTCTGTTTTCGAGCCAAATTGTTTCCCAAAAAAAGCGTTTGTGAACCAAGGTGCCATTGTAGTTTGTATGACAATAATTGCATAAATGGTAGTAAGGAGAAATAGAATGATATGAGAACATTTTTATATATTATTAAAATTGAATTGACATTAATCTGAAATATACTTGCCTGAGTTAGTTTTCTCATCACTGAGACAAAATGCCAGACAATCAAAGTTAAAGGAGGAAAAGTTTATTTCAGCTCTCAGATTGAAGATTTCATCCGTAGTTAGCTTGTTCCAAAGAAGCACAATATGGCAGAGGAAAATCACAGAGAGAAGCAGTCCATGGCATGATAAGCAGAAGGCAGTGGACAGCAAGCAGCAGGCCTCCTTTCTTTTTCATTCCATCCAGGGTACAAGCCTTTTGGGTGGTGTCACCCATACTCTGGCTGGGGTTTCTGTTATCCACACCCAGATATGTGCTAAACCAGCTTAGTTATCACATGACTTTTATTACACACCCTAATCCAGGAACACACATTTATTATCCATTGACCTCCCCAAAGTCCCTCATATTTGTACATGAGGCTTTTGGAGGGCATCTAGATACAAACCATAGCAATATTACTATTAATTAAAGTATTAATTGTAATCTTCAGGACAGTCACTATAAAAATAACTTTAAATAGAATAAAGAGCAGAGAATTAAAATACTATACTAGGAAATATCTAGTTAGCCCAAAAGATAACAGGAATGAAGCAATAGAGGAACAATAAAGTACAATGGTACCTTGGTTCATGAACTTAGTTCTTTCCACAGTTCTGATTGCAAACTGAATTGTGCAAGAACCAAATCAAATTCAGTGGTTAGGTTCAATGTTGACCTTATGGGAAAGTTGATCTGGTTTGTGACCAGAATTGTGGAAAGAGTTAAGATTGTGAACCACAGCACCACTGTAACATGTGTATATAAAAAATTACTAAATTTCATCTTATCTGTCATTATATTAAACACAACTGTATTTAACATTTCAATTACAGGCAGATATTGGCTGACAGGTTAAAAAAGGTCATTGTTAAATTATATGGTATCCATGAGAGATACACTTTGCTTTCAAAGAAGCAAGTAAGTCCAAAGTAAGAAATGATGGAAAAGACATATTACACAAACAATAAACAAAAGAACTGAATGGTTTTGTTATTATCAGACAAAATAATCTTTAAGGCAAAGTTGCTACAAGGTACAAAGAAGATCATTTTTTATAATCAAAATGTCAATCCGTCAAGTAAATATAAGCATTATAAACATATGCACCTAAGAACTCCCAAATATATAAAACAAAAACTGGCAGGATTGAACTAAGAATTAGAAAAATCCAACAGTATAGTGAGAAACTTCAATACTCTGCTGTCAATAATGGATAGAACTATAAGGAGATCAAAGAAAGTCTTGAGGGCCAGGGAGTTAGCTCAGTGGTTCCAGCACCTGTCTTGCAAGCGCAAGGGCCTGGGTTCGATCCCTGGAAACCACATACAATACTGGGTGTGGAGACTCATGCCCAGCAGCAGTCAGTATCATATACCACAGTGCCAGGCGTGGTGGCTCACACCTGTAATCCCAGCACTTGGAAGGCAGAGGCAGGAGGATTGCTGTGATGTGAGTTTGAGGCTGAGCTCAGGGCCAGCCTGAACTACAAAGCGAGACCCTGTCTAAAAAAACCTAAAAAAAAAAAAAGAAAGTCTTGAACAACAGTATTTATTACGTGGACTCAATGGAAATCTATAGAACATTCTAACCAACAATAGCAGGATGCACATTCTTCTTAAGTACACAGAAAACGTTCTCCACAAGAGGCAGTATGTCAAACTATTTTTATTAATATAAAACTATTATAAATACATTTGAAAGGATTGAAATAATAAAAATCAGTTATATCACTCCACACTAGTAGTCATTTTGGGTAAGTTTATAAAATAATTGATTTAAAAGAGGATTGAAACTAATAAAATATTTAAGAATAAATTTCACAAAGGAAATGCAAGACTTACACCTTTGAAACAAGAATACTTTGTTGTAATTAATTATGGAAAGTCTAGATAAATGGGAAGATTCCCAGGATATACAAGAGGATTTATTATTGGTTTTTTAAAATTAATTTTATTGGCATATTTTATATATACATTATGATCACGTTCCACATTGAGAATTTGTACCTGTACATGACACATCTTGATTCTCATTTTTTCCTTGTTCTCCTGCCCTCTCTACAACTCCCACCCCCAGATACATAGCTTTTTTTTTTTTAGGTTTTTTTGAGACAGGGTCTCACTTTTGTGGTTCAGGCTGGCCCTGAGCTCAGCCTCAAACTCACATCATAGCAATCCTCCTGCCTCTGTCTCCCGAGTGCTGGGAATTACAGGCGTGAGCCACCACGCCCGGCACTGTGGTATGTGGTACTGATTGCTGCTGGGCATGAGTCTCCACACCCAGTATAGGTATGTGGTTACTGGGGAATCGAACCTGGGTCCTTGCGCTTGCAAGACAGGTGCCGGAACCACTGAGCTAACTCCCCGGCCCCCAGATACATAGCTTTTAGTCATCAATTTTTTTCTTTCTCTTCTTTACTTTCCTCTAGGATTTATTATTGTTAAGATGTCTATCTTCTCCAATTTCAGTACAATCTTTATTAAAATCTTGTGGTTATAGATATTGATAACTAATCCTAAAATTCATATAAAATGTGAGGGAATCCAAACTATCCAAGCAATTTTAAAGAAAAAGAACAAAGAAGATTCACATTTCCTAATTTTAAATCAATGCAAAGATAAAATAATCAAAGTTTTTATGGTATAAGGATGTGTTTCTGTCTGTGTATGTCTCTCTCTGTGTCTATATCTATCTTCCAAAAATAAATTTATAAATTTATTCTTAATTGACTTTGACTAGGGTGCCAAGACAATTCAATGGAAATAGAATAGTTTTCCAACAAATGGTACTGGAACAATTAGAAATAGACATGTCCAAAATGAACTTGAACCCCTCCCTACTTTGCCCTCTGAACAAGAAACCTAAAACATATATTAAAAGAAAGAAAACTAAAAGTATAACATTGTATTAAAAATGTACAGTTTTTGTGATCTGAGACTGGACAATGATTTCTTAGATATGACATAAGTAAACAAACATAGGTATATTAATTTGGTAAAAATTTAAAAAATTTGAACTTTAATTGACACTTGTTCAAGGGGTTAAAAATGTTCTCACAATGGGAAGAAATATTTGCAGATATTCTCACATCTGGTAAAGGTGTCACTAGAATATTGGTATATTATGAATACACATCATCATCACATTCAACATTGAGAGTTTGTACCAGAATATGACATGACTTGATTCTCATTTTTCCTCCCTCACCACTCTGTAACCCCCACCACCTATATATATAAGCTGTTTCCTTTTTTTTATTACTATCACATTCTTTTCCCCCTCATTATGTACCCCTACACCATCTTTCTTTTTAAATATTTTCAATTTCACAATATCAACTATATATAATAGAACTCATTTATATCTTCACTTTCTCATACAAGAGAAAAGATATGATATTTACACATTGGTAACCTATTTCTTTCAGTTATGAGGATGTCTTGAAGGTACATCTATTTGAGTATGAATGACTTAAGGTGTCATTAGAATATTAAAAACATTCACAACTCAACAATAAAAAAGGCTACTCATTTAAAGAATGGGTAAAACATTTGAACTGGCATTTCTAAGAAGTATACAAATGACTAATAAAAAGTTGAATGACATGATTAGACACTGGGAAAATGCAAATCACAACCATAATGTGATACTGCTTAATAACCACTAGAATGTTTAAAATAAAGACAATGACAAGTGTCAATGAGAACATGTAAAACATTGAACACATTGCTGGTAGTAGAAATACAAATATTGCAGCTGCTTTGGAAAATATTTTGCTAGTTCTTCAAAAATGTAAATATGTAAGTGATATAAAACCTTACAATTATACTTCTAGATAGATACTCCAGAGATTTGAAAAATACTTGTCCACACAAGAATTTGTACATGCATGTTCATGCCAGTTATTCATTATAGCTCAAGTTTGGACAAACTCAAATGACCATCCTAATGAAAAGATAAAATGGATGGGCTGGGGATGAAGCACAGTGGTTTTGGCATCTGCTTTGTAAGTGCAAGGTCCCGAGTTTGATCCCTGGTACCTACATGCCATAGTGACTCATGCCCAGCAGCAATCAGTACCACACACCACAATCCTGGGCATGGTGGCTCACATTTACAATCCCAGCATTCAGGAGGCAGAGACAGGAGAACTGCTGTGAGTTCAGGGCTTGTCTGGCCTGCATATTGAGCTCAGGGCCAGCCTGAACTTAAAAAAAAAAAAAAAAAAAAAAAAAAAAGATAAACAAAATGGTGTATATCTATGCAATGGAATATAATGCATCATAACAAGGAATTAAGTTCTGGTATATACTAAGCATCAGTGAACACTGAATAATTAAGTAAAATGAAAAAAGTCAGACACAATTGGTCCCATGCTATAGGATTCCATTTATCTGTAAACTTCAGAATAGACAAATGTCTACATACAGAAAGCAGACTATTAGTTGATATGAGGATAAAGAAATGGTGAGTCATAGCTAATGGGCTTATGGTTTTGTTTGGAGTGATGAAAGTATTTGCGAATTAGGTGGTAATAGTTGTATAACTTTGTATATAAAACCATTGAGATATACAATGTTATATAACTGTATTGTGAATTATATCTCAGTTAAAAATAATGTGCTTA